>LVTN01001133.1:6306-66607 GCA_001649415.1 Musa itinerans
AATGGCCGTAACTTTTGGATCCCAACTCTTTGGAAGGGATCTTAAAATTTTAGTTACTAGTTCAAAGTTAGAAAAACCTTTACCAAGAGCTTTGAGTCCATTGATGGTATCCATTAAACGGGTGTACATGTCTCCGATGGACTCACTTGGTTTCATCCGAAAAAGTTCATAAGAATGCACAAGAATGTTGATTTTGGACTCTTTTACTCGGCTAGTGCCTTCATGAGTAACCTCAAGAGTTCTCCAAATATCAAAAGCCAAATCACAAATCGAAACGTGATTAAATTCATTTTTGTCAAGTGTACAAAACAAGGCATTCATAGCCTTTGTGTTTAAAGTAAAAACCTTCTTCTCCGATTCATCCCATTCGCTCATCGGAAGAGAAGATTTTTGAAATCCATTTTCGATAATATTCCAAAGCTCAAAATCCATGGAAATAAGGAAGATCCTCATACGAGTCTTCTAATATGTGTAATCCTACCCATTAAACATAGGCGGACGTGTAATAGAGTGACCCTCTTGCTTGCCGGAGTAAGCTATCTCTCTTGGGTATTAAACCAAATATGAGAGTGAGCCTCGCTCTGATACCAATTGTTAGGATCGGAGCGGCACTAAGAGGGGGGGGTGAATTAGTGCAACGGATTAAAACTCGTAAGTTTGAAATCAATTTCGTAAATGTATAGAGATTTCGATTTAACGAAGGATGACTTAGCTAAAATAGCTCGAGTAAAGGTAGTCAAGAGTAGGGAGATGAAAACTGAACAATTTACAACTAAGTAGAGAAATGATTCAGAAAATTAAACACTCACATTCAAGGAACACCACGATGTATAGTGGTTTAGTCAAATGACCTACATCTACTTTCGAAGCCTTCTTCGATGAGGCTCCCAACTTCTACTAGCAAATCACTTTAAAGGAGAAGGACCAAATACCCCTCTTACAACCTTCTTACAAGTGGTTCACACTCTTACAGATTTTTCCAAAGAGAAAGAGAGAGGTGAACACTTAAGCTATTGAAAATAAGACTTAGCTAGAGCTTTTTCTCACTTTCTAACTTCTCAAAAAAGGTATCTTCTCTGCTGAGAATTGAGGGGTATTTATAAGCCCCAAGAGGATTCAAATTTGGGCTCTAAATTTGAATTACTTTTGGGTTTCCCGGTGCTGGCGGTGCCACCGCCTGTTAGTGGTGGTGCCACCACCTGTTAGTGTCTGACACTAACAGTGTACTGGCGATGCCACCGCCCGAGGCAGCGATGCCACCGCCTGCCTTCTCAGGACTTGGGCGGTGCCACCGCTTGGGTCTGGCGGTGCCACCACTTGGGTCTGGCGGTGCCACCGCCGGACCTCTCGAGTCCTCGACCCCTAACCGGGTTATAGGATTAACCCTTAATCCTAACCCAAATTATATGTAAATTACGAAATTAAGACATAGCCCTAAGCAAATTTTTAACCGGCAACGTCGAGTTTCCTTCCGGCGAGCTTTCCGACGAACTTCCGACAGACTTCCGATACACCCTCGGAGTTCTTCCAGCAGACTCCCAACAGGCTCCCGGTCTTGTGGCGAGTTCAACGAGTCTTTGGCAAGTATCCGAACCTTCTCGGTGATCTTCGCGAACCTCCGACGATCTTGCCGGCGGACTTCCAAAACCTTCGGCAAGTCCCCGATTCTTTCTCGATTGGTTCTGGCGGCACTTCCGACGATTCTTTAGACTTTCGGCGGACTCTTGAACACCCATCGAACTTGACTCCAGTAAACTTGCGTTATGTCTTCAAGCTATTGTAGTTAATCCTCCACACTTAACTCAATAATATGGATTAGATCAATTAACCCATCAATTGACTTCATCATCAAAATCTGAGATTCAACAGTCTTAGCCTCGTGGGTTCCGCTATCGCCTCTATACTCCCGTTGTACCTCCTAATGTGATTATAACTTAATTATAGACATGCGGGCCTAACAATAAATGAGAATAACATTGGAGGCTCGTAGGCCCCAATAATAATAATAATCACATCACATGTACACACACATCACACGGTCTATGATCATCCGTTCACATCATACATTATACGTATACATCATCACCATATAGACTACTAGATAATAATTATAATAATTATTTAAATTATTTAATTAATTATTCTGTAGTATTTTGGGAACCCTACCATAGGGTGCCCCAAAATGGTAGGTAGTTCCTTAAGTGGCTAGGAAATCCTAACCACTAAGGACTCCCTTATAGCTAGGAATCCTGGGCAACAAGACTGCCTTGTGTGGCTTGGAAACCCTAGCCACCAAGGAGTCCCTTGCAACCAGGAAACCCTGGCTGTAGGGCAGCTAGGAAAACTAGTCGCCTACTTGCCCCATATGGCAAGGTGTCATGGCCGCCAAGGGCACTTAGGCAGCTAGGAAACCCTAGCCACCTGTGGTACCCCCTATAGCTAGGAAACCTGGTTGCAAGGGCTGCCATGTAGCAGGTTGAGAGCATCCTTGCCACTCTCGTTCCTGCTACTTTTGGCTATGCCGAGAGCAGCAAATTGGAGCTCTCGGCCAAGGCTGTAAGCAGCCTTCGGCCAATCCAAGGGGCAGCAACAGTTGCTGCCCTTTCTTCCCCATTTGTGTCAACAAATTTGACTTCAAAAGCCCTCTCTAAAACACCTCTTAATAGCAACAAAAGGTGAAGCACATATTTGAAAACTATGACAAAAAATTACAACAATCGCACGAAACAATTTCAACGCAATTGAATAGAACACACATAATTTAAAGCCAATCATTTGCACGAGTAACTTGACTCTAATATCACTATTGAAAAATCTAAAGGTGACATCACATGCACAACAGAAGAATAGAAAAAAAAATCTCAAATTTTCCAAAAAGGTGTTCGTCCGTCATGCGAAGATTGGTGCGCAAAAACCTACGAAACTGAATATATATATATATATAAGATTGTGTTACCTATAGAGATTGTATCTATCTGAATTTCTATAGATCTGTGGGAGAGAATGAAGGAGGTCAAGCATCCTCCACTCTAGCAATAATCCACACGATAGGGGATACGAAGATGCTCCTCAAATTGTTGCCCAAATCTCCATACCTCTATCTGAGGAGGAGAATGGGAGAGGAGAATAGAAGGTGGCAACCAAGAAGCCTCTAACCTATGGGCCTTTGGTTCTCTCCTATTTATAGAGGTCCCCTATCAACTTAACCCTAATGGATCCTACCTTATTAGGTATTGGATCTCTATCCAACTATCTAAGCCACTTAAATTAGTGGATCTCTATCCAATAATCTCTCATTTACTCTTATTGGATCTCATCTATAGAATCTAATAATTCAAGGGCTTATTGGATATCCAATAAGATAGGGGCTTCAATGGATATCTCATATCCGAACATCTACCCGTCGCAATACCTACCATATATATGTGACCCTCTAGGCCCAATATCGAGCTTGCCATGAGTCATACCTGTTAGAACTTCTTTTGACTCAGTGAATTGTTATCTCTATAATAATTCACTCGATTCATCAACTACAGACGTACTATGCCACTATGTAGTAGTCCCCGAATGATACAAGGGAATCCAATTCATTAGACCTGTCTGTCCTTAATTACCATATATCTATAGTCCATCATCCATCTAATACCCCAGAGACTGTATACCGAGTATTATGCTATCAGGCCCATATAGTTTTTACTCAAGTCTCGCTCTAATTGGATTCTCTCGAAGAACTCTCATTCTCAATCTGATTGACCTTGGCTAGGGATTTTTCTGAGCACGAACACATGGGATATTCCTCTTATGATACCGAGAGCGGATAATCCTCTATCGACACTAAATAGCTCTTGTAAGTTGGCTACCACTCCCGATGACCGGTTGTGCTAGATTTAAAACTTTCAAGCCTATAAGTCTAGCATCAAAGAGTGGAGTACTCATATAGGACATCTTTGGTGTTTCAAGTCTAAGGACCAGATACACCACTAGGACTATGGAATCATTGTCTGATAATAAGGCATCATCAACCATCCAGCATTGTATGGGCAGATCAATCAATGAACTCATTCTCCAATGAGCACTTGCACTGTATCCTTAGTGTCCTCACACGAGCAGCTATAAGACCAGCTGCCTCGATTATATGGACTTGTATATAGTACACCAATCTGTCCGATTATCTCGATGTCCCTCTCGAGTAACCTAAGACCAGGATTATTTATGGTCTATGTTTAAAGGTGAATCGGTCTCATTATCATGATCTCATCACGATCTGATTCCCATTGCACAGACCCATAGATATCACAATATATATTCATGCAACGAGCAATATAACGTGATAAAATTTTAAATAATATAATAAGTAAAAAGAGTGTGTGTTATGTCACACGTGTCATTACTCACATAATTGGCTTATAGGGTACCTATAACTAACAATAGGCCCCAAATAACTTCAAAAATAAAGCCAAAAATTTAAATCCTCAAGATTTCAGGGCACTAGTTGTACTATTGCTTGCATTGGGTGACATTACCGCATGATAGAGCTTGGGAACTAGGACTCTAGCGGTACCATCGATTGATAGTCTCATGGTACCACCACTTAAATGGGTGGTACCACCACTTGACAGCTTAGGAACCCTGGCTCTAGCGGTACCATCGCCTGATTGGGTGGTACCACCACTTGATAGCTTAGGAACCTGAGCTTTGGCGGTACCATCGCTTGCTTGGGCGATGCCATCGCCCAGCCCAACTCTAAGTTATTGAATTAACCTTTCAAAATGTCCAATTCAACCCTAGTTCAAGCCTAATAGGCTCCTAATCAAGTTGGTATGGTTACGCTCTAAACCTAATTTAATTAGACACTTAAATGACTTCAATCAAGACATAATAATTACAATCATGAAACTTATATTATCCTACATGTCATCTATTCATCCTGCACTTTGTCTGAACCTCTAGTATATCGCATTTTCCTTCAATGTATTACCTGATCCATCGGCATGTTGACCTCTCATAACATTTGATCTTCTTAGTGCAATGCCTCGATCTTGTTAGCCCGATGCTCGAACTCTAATATGATATTCTTTAGCCCAACGTTCGATTCTCCTAATTTAACGATTTGTCTTTCCATGATCCGAGTTTCTCCTACGTTACTTATCTCAAATGCTTATTAGTTCATAAACTTATTAATTGGTTTCATCATCAAAATTTGGGATTCAACAAGATCCAACTCATGTTATCAAGTATAACTTAGTTCATATGGTCAAGCATGACCTAACCTATATGACTAAGCACAATCCAACCATTAAACTAAGCATTGCCCAATTTAGTGGTAAGGCTTAGTCCAACTTATGAGTGAGGCTCAGCACAGCCCATAAAGTTAAGCCTGTCCAGCTATGTGATTGACACTAGACATATCATCGACTCTCTATCCAACCCACTATACCTTAACCCAACCTATTACTTGGGATAGGCATGTGCGGTGCACGTGACTCGACCAAGATTTAGGTGGGTCAATTCGGTTTAGACTCACACTATGCTATAGTCTAATTTTCTCTCTTTATTAGCTTGAGCTCGTTAGTTGCCTGAATCAAATAGGTTTAATCGATTCAAGCCAGTTCAAGGTAATTCCAAACCGACTTGATTGATTCAAGTTTATTTGACCTAATTTAAACCAATTAAATCTAAATTAAACTAGTTTATATTGATTCTATAAAGATTTAAAGTTGGTTTTGTTAGATCCTAATTAAACTAAGTTAGGTATAAGTTAATTGGGCTATTGTAATTAGGGTTTGATTGATTGAAGACTATTAAGAGATTGATGTCTCATGTCTTTATGATTTGATAAACTTAAAAGTTTTATCTGAATGTGTCATTTGAAAATGATTAATGATTTCTCCTGCTTGTTAGATTTAATTAATGATATTAATGTGATTGTTATTATGTAGTATATGTGACTATGTTAAATAATCCAAGTGCAACTTGTGAATGGCGCTACAAATCAGTCACAATATGGAGTCACTAACAAATATTAGTCTAGTAGGTCATACATCAAGCATGGTCCTTTACGATATTTTATTATATTACATTTTTGATGCATGCATGAATAAATGGATGAATATAGATAATATTCATGGTTGACTATGTATCCTTATCGAGGGAAAGTAGGGTGATTCACTTTGAAAATTAACGAGCCATCAGACGTGAAAGTTAGATAGTTCTCACTTAGGTGGGTGAAAGATACTATTCCATCTACAGTTAGGAGTATGATATTGGTTCTCTTCATCTACTATTGAGAGGAATTCATTCTGTAGAGTATCTCTCCATCAACTATTGGGAGAGTACACTTTCAAATACGATTTACACTTTTGTTATATGATTATTATACATTATATGTGACTAATGTATAATTTTATTTACTGCATAAGAATTAATATTATTTTTCTAATATATAAGTTTTATAATAAATTGATATATTATAATTTTATATTAAATTATTAATATTTGTATATATTTTATAAATATTAAATATTATTTTATGATTTTTTAGAGTTTCCTATCAATATGTAGTTGTTGATGTATTTTTATCCTATATTTATTTTCAAAATAATCTATTAAATTACTTTATAATAAATTTAAGGCTTAGGTGGAGGAGATTTTTTCATAGCTTATAGTCTTAAAAAAATTTAGTATTGTAAAGACAAAATTGAATTAAATGATTAAATAAATTTTATAAACTATGAATAATAAAATAATAATTTTCTTTATATAAATGTAGGATGTAAAAATGAGTACATAAGATAGTTTGTATAATGCTGAGCAAGAGACTTAAAATCATTAAAAATATTCAAAAAATATTTGTTAGTGAAAAATATTATTGACATCCTAGTTAGCCCGACATGGTTTGATCTTGTGTGCATAGGATTATCTGAAATATCTTCGAGGTAGCTCCGAGATAGATTTGTTAAGCTCTGAAATATTATGCCATCAAGGTGCAACCTACATGAGATTAGGGTCGGGGAAGATTTTCAAACCCAATTCTCAAATTAGTAATTCGAGAAAGAAAAAAGTCCTCCCTTATTTTCCTATTTGAATGAGAAAATATAAGTTTGTGATATCATTTCTTATCATAAAAAAAAAAGAAAGGAATTGTCTTTCTTATAAAATTTATGATTATCTTTTCTATAATAATAAATAAGAAAAAAATTATATTTTTATACTTTAAATCTTTGTACACTTGATCGATGGAAGATAACTTAAATGACAAGTAGCAATCACATGTCAGTAGATTTTCTGTCAATATTGATTGGTGGTGTTCGTATGTTCTGTCTGTAGTTATTGGATCCACGTTTGATCACGTATACCGTGTCAACCGGGTATTAAAACTTGGCATTCCGTATCAGCCTTGCACTACGAATTTTTGGCATTTTCTTATGAATAGTCGCCAAACGGTATTGCTTGAGTTTAATGCGAAGCGTGTGTAAATTATTGTTCTGTATGATTATTCAGTCCAGATGTGTAAATTATTCAGTCCAGAGATATGGGAATGATTCTCAAATAAGAGTTCACGAGAGCACTGTTTATGCACCATGTTGCATAGTAATATATTCCTTTCTATGGTTTAACGGAGATAATGTACCTATTTGAAGGAATGTCACAAGTATAAAGCATGAAGTTGTGTATTAGGGATTCAAATGTGATATATGACATGCAGAAACCACGATTTTAATTTCCAAATAATGATCTGCGGAGATTTTATGATAAAAATTCTTAGGACGTCACAATAATACTTGTTAAGTTTTTATATCCAACATTTTATCAACAGACATTGCAGCCTTGTTATATTATTTTAGTGGCAATTTAGTACCATGAAATCAATTTTAGAGCAATAGTATCTTTAAGTTCTATTTTCCTGAAAAAAATTTTGGTGTGACATCTCCTACGATTAGTCCCACGTTAAATTCGGATAATTATATTTTGGTATCAGAATCAATAATTAATTATAAAATATCCTCACAATCATTTTTTTTATTTTTGAAATAATATTTTATGAGATTAACATGCTTGGATTCATCTCGATTTGTATAAAGCTTGGATGTCAATCTATTAAGTCTCTCACCAAGTTCTCAGATTTAAACTAGAAATTTTTTTTGACTGGAGTGTGCATAATAATGATTTAGGAGCTCAAATCCACTTGCAAAAATGACAACAGATCTTCAGGTTGGACTGAAGTTTCTTGGATTTATCCATAGAACTGTATCTGCCTAATTTTATGTCCTTCGGCCAACAACATTAACATAGATTAGCATTAACAAACAACAAAGCGTTGCTCCTAGCAAAGCGTTGCTCCTAGTAAATGGTAGGGATCATCTTGTGCCATTGATCTAAATGAAGTAAAATAAAGTGATTATGTCGTCGAAATTTCCTGATTTGCACTTTAATGAACTAACGTTAGCTCACAAATTTTAACATATTGCATGTTTGATTCTCCTCATGGTTGCAAATATCAGTTAACATACGAGAAGAAACAGTTGACTGACTGAAAATATTAGTTGAACTACAAGAACAGAGCATTGACTGACACACTTTACTATGATGAAGTTGCATCTTAGACTGACCTCTTTATGATGTTAGACAATATGCAATGTATGATTGTTGTTTATGAATGTAAAATTTTAAAAACATCCTTTTCTCTAGAGTAAATTGAAGTTCTATAAATTTATTAAGAAATATTTATTATAAAAAATATTATATTAAGGGTTCATATCTCAGTGGCAGAGCATTTAACTGCGGATCATCATCGGTTTGAACCCGGTTGGGCTCTATATTAAAAATATATATATTATTATTATTATTATTTCTTTAGATGTTTCATCATGAGCACAGTCCAAGAGAACAGCTTCCAGCTTTGAGCCCTCAAAAGGTACCACCATCAAACACTGCTGAGAAGCTCCACCATGTGGTGGTAATAAGGGTCCTGCAACCTCTTCATGCTCTCGTCCAACTGGACCCGGGCATTTTCCTGACTTCTCTTTCTTCCATCAGTTCTCGAATCCTTCCTGCCACAGCCCAATTTTTCGCGTCGGCAAACATGTTCGACAGCAAAACATAGGTCGACGGGTCTTTCTCCTCCATGGCAAGTGCCTGCTCTGCTGGTCTCTTACCGGTATGAAGCTGACAAGCACCCAGTAATGTCTGCCAAACGAGCACGCCGGGTTTCGAAATCATGCTCCGTATCAACTCCTCCGCCTCCGCAATGCAGCCTGCCTTTCCAAGGAGATCCACCATGCACGCGTAGTGATCTTCCCCAGGTACGATACCATGATCTCGCTCCATGGAGTCGAAGTACCTTCTTCCTTTCTCCACTAATCTTCCTTGACCGCATGCATACAGGACACAGATGAGTGTGATGTAATTTGGCCTCACCTTCTCTGCAATCATCTCGTCGAAAGCCTCCGCGGCTTCTCGACCGAGTCCATTTTGTGCCAATCCCATGATCATCGCAGTCCATGAGATGACCGACCGCTGCTTCATCGATCGGAACACCTGCAGTGCGCTGCTCGTAGAACCACATTTGGCGTACATGTCCACGAGTGCATTGTCGACACACTCATCGACCTCGTCTCCCAGCTTGATTCTGTACCCATGTGCCTTCCTCCCTTCCTCCAAAGAAGTCAAGCTCGAGCACGCATTAAACATCGTTGCGAGCGTGAACTTGTTTGGTCTCACACCCGCCAGCTTCATCTGATCTACGATTCTGAGTGCTTCCGCCGGCTGCCCGCAATCCAGGGCACCTGCGGCCATCTGCGTCCACGAGACCACGTCGCGCCATGGCATCTCTGCAAAGGCTTTGGAACTGCTAACTAAATCTTTGTTCTTCAGGTACGTCTCCACCAGTGAATTCCCCACGCAGACATCCTCGCCATGGCCGTGCCTAACGACCTGGCCATGAACCTGCACGCCGCTCCTTAAGCACGAAGCCTTTGCCAACCCTGTGAGGACGCTACTGAAAGAGAACTCATCCGGCCTCAGCCCTGCTCGACTCATCCGACACCAGAATCTCCATACGTCCGAGTAGGAACATTGCAGATAACCCGCAAGCATCGAGTTCCACGAAACCACATCCTTGTCACCATATTTATCGAACACCTCCGCCGCTTCCTCCATTCTCCCATTTCTGATCAACGACATGAGGAAAGCGTTGATCAAGAACACATTGGAGTCGAAGCCGAGCCGGATCACCTGAGAGTAAATCTGCTGAGCTTGGGAACAACCATCAGAGAGCGAGGCGGCGTTCAGCGCGCTCACGAGGGCGAACTCAATGGGGCTGACGCCTTCACGATGCATGTCGTAGAAGAGGGAGAGGGCCTGGAGGGGACGCCCACATTGGACGAGGCCGGCGATGGCGGCCGACCATGTGACGACGTTTCGCAGGGGCATTTGGTCGAACAAGTGGAGGGGCAGGGACGGCTCGCGGCAGCACTTGAAGTACATGTTAAGGAGGTGGTTTTGGAGGAAAAGGGAGGAGGGGAGGAAGGGGCGCTTGAGGAGTTGGGAGTGGATGGCAGTGCCGAGGCGGAGGTCGGAGGTTTGGGCACATCTCTGCAGGAGATGGGCGTAGCACTCGTCTTCCTCCTCGTGGTCCGGCGACAGGCTTGATGTGCGAAACCAACAGGGAGGAAATGCGTAAATTGGAGGCCGAGAGAACATGAGAGGTGGTAGCGTACATCGTGGCATTGGCTTGTGCGAGGTTTAGTTCATGATTTGAAGGCGTTGCATTCAATTAAAAGATTCATCATATGTGTGTGTGTGTGTGTGTCAATCTTTTAATTGAATGTAACGCCTTCAAATCACGTCCTATATATATATATATATATAATCGAACTGGTCAACCCCGATGAAAACTAATACATATTATAACCAAAATAATAATAATCAATATAATTAAAAGATTAATATAATATACAAATAAATTTAAAATATTATTACATTAGGAAAATATCATCTAACTAATTCATATGAATTTAAAACCTTTCATTTGAATTATCAATGAAGATGGAGGACGGGCGAGTATTTACACGAACTTGCATATGCCTTCCTACTAGGGCGGGTAAGCAAGAATTTAAATCTATTACAATTATTTATATCATATTAGTAAAACAAATATATGTATTTTACACGATGAAATCAGTGAGTAGAAAAATAAGAAACAATTCAAATTCATCAAATTCATTATGTACTTGTACTTTGATGCATCTCCTTCTAGTTTTTTCTCTTTATAATATACATATATCATATATTATATGTTCTTTATATTCTTTTCAGAAAATACAATAACTTAGATAATTAGGTATGTACTAAATATAAAATAATTAAAATTTTATCTTATGGACAATATTCTTCTTGAATTTAAACGTCATCTCATATGACACGTCATGAGTTTAAAAATATATCTTATGATAGTATATTACCCTAAAAAATCATTGATAATATATTTTTCTATATTTTTTTATACAAAGCTACTATCGATTACCACTTATACTGCTTCATTGCTCCTGTTTAGATGGAATTAAATATCATTCCTTCACTGACTGATGGTTTATCACTCTTAAAATTTATACTGAGGTATAAGCTTTTGTAGTTAAATTATATATATAAGCGATAAAATTAGTTATCTTAATTAAGAAATAATACTATATATATAATCCCATTGATCTATGGCTCGACCCTTGTATCATTGATTTGAAAGAAACAATCGAATTGATCTATATAAAAATAGATCTGAGTAAAGAATTTCTTCATCTCCATTGCTCTTTGAAATTATTTTGATCAAGTCAACGTCAAAGGAAAAATATATAGAATTATTCTATCAATTAGATTACATATTCTTCTTGGATCCTTCATATGACTATATGCTCCAAAATGTTTTCAAACATTTTAAGTTGATCAATTGCTTGCTTAATCACAAGGCAAAATTATAGAAGATAGCTATTTACAATCCAAGTTAACATTACCTATATATCTTATATCGGATTCATATATAGTAGTATTAGCCACATAAAATTTTTTACATGGTCAAAGAATTATTTAAACTGATTCAAAATATGGACCTTGGGATAAACTGTCAAAGTCCTTACCAACTAAGGTACTTGACACCTTAAAATATATATCAGTTAAGATTTTGAATCCTCGACATTTAGTAAGAGGGTTTGGTACACCACCATCAAATCAATGTTTAAGACATAAAATATATCAAATGAGATTTTAAATCCTCAACCTTTGGTAAATTAGATCTGGTACACCACCATCATATCAATATTAAGGTGTAAATATATCAAATAAAGTTTTAAACTTTGAAAGTATGTTAGTCTAGTACACCACCACTAGTCCACACCTAACACCTAACTAGGATATCACAATGTCTCAGCAATCTAATAAAATAATACATGTCAAAATTATGGATTGAATATATTGGTTAGTTTGCACAGCAATCTCATATTCTTAAATCGTTTCTAAAGTAAGATTGTGATGACATACTAGCATAGTTGTTAATATAATTTGGATTGTCTCCTCATCCATCAAGTATGTTGGCACCAAGTTTCCAACTAATTAGTTTCAATTTTATTTTTTGTTCTTTGATTGTTATGCCATATTACTTCTAAGGTTTTTGACCTCGAATTTATTAAGTTTTTTCTGCCATTTGGAATGTCATCTTTCTTCGACCGTATTGGTTCCATGAAAAGTTTCCTACTTTGAATATATTAAGGCTTAAACTCAGTTCTAGTTCTTGAATTGTACTGTCTTCATAGACATTTGCATGAGGTTTTAGTGCTCTTGTTCTATATAATTGTCATGACAAGATAAAATACTTTGATAATTGTGTAGATGCCTATTACAAAGAATGGCATTCTTTCAAGGAAGCAGTTGGTGCAGATTACAGATAAGCTCAGCAGAAATTTCTAAAAGATCAAGAATTCAAGATAAGGATTACTCAAAGAAAGGATTTTTATCTTCTTCTTTTTAATCTTCTGCAAGCAGATTCTATCTATTTCTTCCATAAGCAGGATGGTTAAACTTATTGACAGATGAAAGATACTGTGGAACTTCACATGATTTCAAATTCTATACTGATTCATTTATTTCCAATCCTGTTTAATATGTAACATTCTTTTATTCTTTTTTGTTGCTGTTCAAGCATTTAATGGCTCTTGAACTCATATCAAACTTTTACCTGTCTTATACTTTTCCTCCTCACATTCTGCAATGCAAGTTTGGCACTCGTGCCAAGTTGGTTCATTCAAACAATGACAAGCAAATGGCAGCAGCTACTGAAGCAATTGAATAGCTAAGGTTGAGACACCAATGCTGCTTATTTCTTCATAGTCATGGTTTTGTCTGTCTTGTGCATCTTGGATAGTAACAAATATATTGATTAGTAGCAGTAATAATATTCTAGTCTCCATACTGTGCTGTCATCTGTCAGAAAATGAAACATTAATTCTATCATCAACCATGTAGAGGGTAGGTCCTTAGATTACTTCTGTTCTCAAGCAATCATGTAACAGTCTCTTGTCCTCTTTCTTGTTGTTCTTGTAACAGGGAATCATGGAGAGGCCTTCACTTTAGGGTTTAGGAGATTCTTGTAAGGTGATGATGCCACAATGATGTGTTGGTTGGTGCATTGTTGCCATATTGCATTAAGACTTGATTGATGTCATGGATTCTTTTCCTCACAATTTCTCTCTCTCTCTCTCTCTCTCTCCCTCTCTCCAATGATGTCGCTTAGTTACATCATTAACATTGACGCAACTCTCTTCTCTTATCCATGACGTGAGAGGTCTGCGTTAAGTATTTAAAAGAAAATACTAAAATTCTAATATTATTCTCTCTCTCTCTCTTCTTTGACTTTTTCCTCACACTTATGATAATGTTTATCGCGTCTTTGGAATATAATTTCTAATCTCTCTTTGTATTATTTTAGTTATAACAGTTCGATCCTAGTGCTGATCATCTACTCCAATGGGAATCATTTACTTGCCGACATTAGAATCCATGGTCTGAGCGTGTCATCTAAATCCATCCTCAACCTGATATAACGGCAGATAAGTCGTCGGCTGACCGATGTTAAAAGGAGAGTAGGGTGGCGAAGCCACGCTTCTCCGATCTAAAGAAGGAAGAGAAGAAGGAAGGAAGATGGGGAGGAAAAGAACCACCGGCGGCGGCCATAAAAAATGGGTCGTCTCCTCCCCCACATCGAGCAGTACTGATGGCGGGATGCCTGCATGCTGACTGGCCCCATCGAAGTGCCCGCTTTGGTGCAAAGGGAAAGATGAGAGTGGTGAGGGCAGGATTGGTCGTCTTCATGTGACGACGAGTCTTTGCACCGTCTCTTGCTGCGCTGCTAAGAAAGGAACAAAGGCAAAGCAAGCGGTGATGATTGTTAGTTAATGTGCGTGTGAGTGTCTTGTTTCTGCCTCCAACTTTGCTTGACGGATGGTGGAGGAGAGGGGCTTTAAGCTTGCATTTTACTTGGAAGCATGTCGGAAGACTAGATTTTGTTAGACTGCATGTATGAATCAAACATTAAACGGAGTGTATATCCATAGATATGTATCATTAGGATTGGTTGAGCCAAATGCTTTATGTTAACATCAATTCTGGCTGTGGATTCGATCAAATTGTCTCGGAGAGCCAATTTGATTCGAGACCACTTTCGTAATAAGATCGATATTGAGTAAAGGAATTCGATCAACAAATCGGCATTCCACAAAGTTTCTCCCGTGCTCAAAAGTATAATTTATAGAGCTATTAGCCATAAAAGTTTTCTTTATAGGTGAAACTCGTAGCCACTTACATTTAGCCAATAATTTTATCTTGACGTAGAGAGTTGCTCCGGCCATCAAACTTAAGATTGATATCGTGTGTTGACTATACATCCTATTGAATGTTGACAACTTAAGATGATTAGACATCCAAATATTCATATCTTATTTTCTCATATCATTTTAGGTTGCAATTTAATAAATGGACATCTTTGGTAGCTTAATTAATTAGAGCATAGTAGACATGAGATTGAAGTTCTCTGTTTATCGAGTGATAATCATATTTCTTTTCTTAATGTTAAATTATTTTGCCAATTATATGTTTTTAAATTTTTTTATATTTCATCAGTTATTATTTGTAAATAAATAATATATTTTTAATAATATATCATAATAATGATGGATGTATTATTATTTTTAATGATGAGCGACGAAGATGAGATTCAACTATATGACCTTACGAAAAACTTTCCTAACGAAACTAATCATCACTTTCATGATGGATTATCCTAGGAATTACTATGAGCAGATAATATTAAATTATATATATAATTTGAATGCAACACCTTACAATAAATTATTAAAATCTTTTCCAATCAACCTAACACCACTTTCATGATGGATATATTATCATAGAAATTACCATGAGTAGATAATATCAATATATATATATATATATATATATAAAGTAACTACTCATATTATATATTTTTTTTATAGTTACAGACAAATTAATTTGTGTTGGGTTTGGGTTTAAAGGGGAGTCGAAATTAGTGGGATTTAAATGGATAAATTATTAAGTTTAATGGAAATGATGTTATTGAAGACTTGGAATATAGAGTTTATATATATATATATATATATGGCCTTCAAAGAAAAAAAGATTTCCGGTAAAGACTCACTCTCCGCTCCTTCAAAGAAATAAATAGCCAACACTTTACTTCCGACGTCAAATTCGAACCACCTTTTCTCTCTCAAACACTGCAGACAGCTTGAGAATTGCCAATGATGGCGTCTCCCTTCGAAACTCGTATGCCGATGGCGCCCTCCTGCTCTTAGATTTGATGTACTGTTCTCGCTTTTGGGGCCTTTCTTCGGTTCGAGGCTTTCGTTCTGCTTCGCGAGATTGTTTGTGGAGATGGCGAATCCGAAATGGGGTTCGCAGAACAGCGGTTATGAGACCGCGATCTGGGCCGCCAAAATCGTTTTTTGCTTCCTCGGCGTCGTCTCCTGTGGCGCCGCCGTCAGGGCGGCCATGGGAGCCCTGGCCTCTGCCCTCCCCGGCTTCTGGGCCTCCCCCCGCTCCTGGCTCGCACCGCAGTACCTCTTCGTCGCTGTCCATTTTTATCTGGAAGCTCTCCGATCAGCAGCAGCAGCACCGGCACCACCTCGAACAGTGGGCGGCGGAGGCGGGGACCGCGGAGTCTGAGAATCCTACAAAGATAGAATCTTTCGAGCCTCCGCCTGCGGCTGGCCTTCCCCGGAAACCGTCGCCGGAGATCTGGCGCGACGAGTTCTCGCCGTCTCCGACGACCGGAGAGGTTCTAGCGCTGGATCCCGTTGAGCACTCGCCGTCCGACGCGTCGTCCCTCACGACGGAGTCCTGCGAGAGGTCCACGCCTTCGTCGGCGTTTGCGAGACAAAAGAGCGTCTAACCAGAGACCGAGACCAGCATTGCGATGGCGGAAGAGGAGGCCGAGGCGGCGGCCTCGGCGGAGTTAGAGAACGACTCGATGGAGGCCACGTGGATGGCGATTATGGAGAAGTCGTCTCGGCCGGAGCTGACGCCGCCACCCGTGGCGGCTCCCTCTTCCGCGAGTCACGAAGACATGAACCGG
The DNA here is from genome assembly GCA_001649415.1 of Musa itinerans. Taxonomy (NCBI): domain Eukaryota; kingdom Viridiplantae; phylum Streptophyta; class Magnoliopsida; order Zingiberales; family Musaceae; genus Musa; species Musa itinerans. The sequence goes on from LVTN01001133.1 coordinate 22,958, forward strand.
CGGTTCGACGATTTCATCAAGAAGAACCACGAGCAAATTCGGCTTCTCAGTAGCCGGCGGCAGCCGTAGGACATGCGCAAGTCACGCCTTACACTAATCTCCATCTCCTTTCATCTTCTTGCTAGCTCGTTGAACGAAAGCTTCTGTGGAGGAGGGGGACTGCTTTGCTGCAAGACAACGAATCCTTAAGGTAATTACAACGTTGTCCTCTTCTGACTGCTACTTCACCTTTGCTGATGCCTCTAAATCCTCTTTGTCTTTTGTCTGTTCTCTTTCTTTATAAGCTTCAACTATTCAAATTTTGAATCAATTTCCTCATCCATGCTTGTCATTCTGTGCTATTCTCACAGATGATTGGTTTGTGTTTCTTTGATCCTTTTGGGAATGCAGGTTCCTTTTGAGATGCTGCACTTGTTCTTTGTTCTGGCGTTGCTGGTCGGACTGAGAAGTGAGTGAGTCTGAAAGATGGAGCCTTTGGGATGATTCAATCTCATCTCTTGGTGATAATACCATTAGCTTACTGTTTGATACAGGATTGTCCTGATAATGGTTTATGGTGCATGTGGAAAACTGTGTTTGTAGATAGTCCTTTTTTATACTTAACTGTGTTGATTGGCTCAATGTTTATTAACGAATTCGTATCAGCTCTTCTATTCAACTTTTCCTACGTTTTCCTTTCCATCATAGTTACCAGTAAAATGCCTGTGGGCATAAATCTTCTCCTACATAAGCCACATTTTTGAGAAATTTCTACATGTAAAATTGAAGAGAATGATACTAAAACATATGATGATGACACATGCTTTTCTGGCTTATTGCACCCTGTGATATACTTTTCGGTACAAGAAGTTGCTGTTTGCTAGATATAAGAATTATATTTATGTTTACTTATTAAAGTCAAGCATTTGCTGTTTTTCGGATCATTCAGAAAAGTTAGAGACTGAATCATTGGGGAGTTTCTGCATGATATCATGTAATAAATACTATCTAACTTCTTAAGTTATAGGGATATTTTCACTGTATTGAAAGAGTCACCAGGCATTAATTAATAGATAAATTTGTTTAATATTTTTTAAGAACTTGAGTACTTGCTTAAAAATGAATGGGGAAAAATAGGTGTAGGTTGCTCATGGAAGCCCAAACTATTTACTTTTTTTATGCAAATGCTTATTTGAGAGAACATACTTAGAACCTACTGTCCTTACAATTAAGTTTTGCTGAACAATATTCACTGATAATACATCGGGAAACCAATTGTGATTATGTAAGATGAAAAATAATTAATAGATATTAACTGGCAATATCTGATTATTGAAGCTTGACATGGTATTTTTTTATGCAGGTAGGCAAAAGTAGGAACTAGAAAGTCTCCGTAAACTAGTATATTTGTACTTGATGTTAGGAAAAATGTATTGGAATGTAATCTGGTCTTTGTTTAAGCAGAAGTTATGAAAATATTATATCTAATCTCAATAATGACTTTCCCCTAAGCTACTATGGTAATGTGAGAAGGAACGTATCCTCTTTAGAGTCTATATCTGTTTACAGTTGCACACATGCTTCTTCCTTTGGTATGATCTGCTAATTGACTCCTGTGCATGATATGTAAAAGGATAGTTTCATTAAACTTAGTAGCCTACTCAGAGGATCATTGTTTCTCTATGTTTTTACAATAATGTTATCCCCAGCATTTCTTGCTAATGAGTTTCTTGGTCCACCGATGTTAGGTTAAACTTTCTGAATCATGTACTCTGTTTTTGTGATACTAATTCTTCAAATTTGTTCTTCTGTTTACCTTTGTTCATCTTCATTCAACATCAGAGGGTCATAGGTCAGATCAGAGGTTCTTAGTTTATATGGATATGTTAAAGGTCCACATCAAGTATGTGGCAAGAAACTTACAATCAATTTCAAGAACAATTACATGCCGATATTTGCAGTCCTCTTCGTCTGTGAAATATCTTCCAGGATGGCCATAGTCCTGTTGTGATCAATATATTTTAAGGACCGACTGTGACCATTGACTATTTCAGCTGGTAAAGGGAACATTTCTTCCTAAAGCCAAGACAGCAGTCTCATAATTTATTGGATTAGATGATTGATATGTTTCATATTTGAATATTCTCTTAGAAGAAGACAATTCTTACTTTTTCAAGGCCTATTTTCCTCAACATAAAACTGGTTTTCAGCAGCTGGACAAACCCTAATAACTATAGTTCTACAGTTCTTTTTAATTAGAAAACCAGCTCAAATTTATTACTTTCAGCTTATTCTTGAGAAGATTTTTGTGTGACTTTGGCAACATAGTATGTTTATTGTGGAAGATGGTTCATAGTAGAACTTTATACTTCAGTTTCCTAGTGAGTTGATATATTTCATGTATCATCTGGTGACTTGTGCCTATTGAAGTCCCGAATCTTGATTCAACTTAACAGTGACAATGTGTGTTGCCATTATCGTTTGATTTGCAAACTAGTGGGCTTTTGCAGACCTCTCTTTTCTTAAGAGAAAGTTGTGATGATCCTTTGAAGATTGCATGAAAAATATGTCATTTAAGATTTATAGCTAATTGCAGGGTTTTGAGGCATTAAAGGATACAGTTTTTATCTTCTTACTTGATGATCAGTGAGCATGAAAGAGATTAGAATTCATGGCATATTATACATGTATTGATGAGAAAAAAATTAGATAGAAAGACACAGTGGTTACCTACTCCAACCATAGATATATGAGGAGAAAGGGAGTGACAGGCGTAATGAAAAGGATTGATAGCTGTGGAGGAGTTTAAAGAAAATAAAAGGTGATGATGATGCCTTACCTTTTTGTGATTGTGGCCGTTGGCTCAATTGTGTAGCTTCAGTAGAAGTTGATCTAATCAACAACTTGTCATGAGTCTTAGCTTTTGATTTGCGTTGATGCTTGTGATCACTCGTCATGAACTGTCAAACAACACAGTACAGTGATCACAAGAATTTCATAGTCCTCTTTTAACGTGAACACCTTTTACCCTTTTAATCTCTTTATAATAGGGCTTTTTGTAATCACTTCATATCAGATGTGATTAATTTATATACTTTTAATCTCTCCATATTAGATAAGTCCTAAAATTGATCGTGTTATGACCGTTTCGATACTAAGAGGAAACATGAATTAGTGCTTTCATAAAACTTTGACGATTTATAAAACTTTGATGATTTAGAAAATTTCGTTTGATGAAATTATATTGAAAATACATTTAACTTTAAAGCGTTTGTAAGTATAGTGAGCAAGTAAGAGTAGTAGACAATTAAATCAACAAGTAATGATAATAAAAAACATAATAGAAATTATAAACCGAGTTTATATTGGTTCGATTGTTGTGACCTACGTCCACTCTCGATTCTTCTTTCGTCGAGGCTATCGACGTTCACTAACGATTTTCTTTCAATGGGCGAAGACTAACTATCATCTTACAACTCTTTCTCCTTTTCATAGGTTTAGGAGACAACCTTTATAAATCTCACACTTCTCTTATAATAAGCCCAAAACTTAAACGGGAGGAAAGGGACACTTAGCACTTTTCAAAGCTTCATAACATAGAATCATTAGGCTTTTTGTTCTCTTTTCATGCTTCCTTAAGTAAGAAAAAGTGGAGTATTTATAGGCCCTAAATGACTTCAAAAATAGAGCAAAAAAATGTCTCATCTTAGGTTTCCGAGATACTAGCAGTACCACCGCTAGTACTGGGCGGTACTATCACCTGCCAGATTGATAACTAGTGGTACTACTGCCCAATTTGGGCAGTACTATCGCTTGATATATGGGAGACTGTGTATTGGTGGTACCATCATCTGACACTAGCGGTACTATCGTTGGGTCTTCCAAACAACGTACATTTCGTATGTTCCAACTCATAGGCGGTTCTGTCGCTTGGACTAGTAGTGCCACCGTCTGATGTTAGGAAATTTGGGGTGACATTACATGCACAGCGAAGAACAAAAAATAAATTTCCCAGAATTTCTCGTAGAAAAGAATGTTTTATCGTCGTGCAAAAGCTGGTGCGCAAAAACCCACGAAACCGAAAACTACGCATATAAGAAAGATATGTTACCTAGGGAGATCGTATATCCCTAAAAACCTACAGATCTATAAGAGAGGATGAAGGGGGTCAACTGTCCTTCTCTATAGTAGTGATCCACATGGCAGAGACTACGAAGATACTCCTCAAATCGCTGTATAATCCTCCTCGCTGGCGCACCACGTAATAAAAAAGGGGCTACCCCGTTTTGCTATCCACACACCCTAAATAAGGGCTGTAGGTTGAGGAGGAGAGGGAGAGAGGAGAATAGGAGGTGGCAGCTAAAAAGTCCTAGCCTATGACCGTTTGGTTCTCTCTTATTTATAGAGGCCCCCTATCAACTTAACTTTAATAGATCCTGCCATATTTGGTACTGGATCTCCATCCAACTACCCAAGTCTCTTAGATTAGTAGGTCTCTATCCAATAATTTCTTATTAGCACTTATTAGATCTCATTCATATGATCCAATAATTCAGGGACTTGTTGGATATCCAATAAGATAAGGGCTTCGGTGGATATCTCATATCCGAACCTCTACTCGTCGTAATACCTACAATATGTATGTGACCCTCTAAACCCAATATCGAGTTGGCTGTGAGTCATACATGCTAGAACTCCTTCTGGCCCAGTGAATTATTATATCTATAATAATTCACTAGACTCATCGACTACGGATCTACTAGGCCACAATGTCGCAGTCCATAAATGATACAAGGGAATCCAATTCATTGGACATGTCTGTCATCAGTTACCGTGTACCTATAGTCCTACATCCATCTAATATCCCAAAGACCATATACCGAGCATGGTGCTATCGGACCTACATAGTTTCTACTCGAGTCTCACTCTAATAGGATTCTCCCGAAGAACTCTCTCTCTTAATCTGAATAACTCTACCTAGGGATTTGTCTAAGCAAGAACACATGAGATATTCCTTTCTTGACATCAAAAATGGATAATCGTCTATCGACACTCAATAGTCGTCGTAAGGTTGGCTGCCACTCCCGATGACTGACTATGTTAGATCTGAAACTTCCAAGCCTATAACTCTGGTATAAAAAAATGGAGTACTAATATAAGACATCCTTGGTATCTCAAGTCTAAGGACAAGTACACCATAGGGACAACGAAATTGTTGTCTGACAATGAGGCATCATCAACCATCCAACATTCCGTAAGCGGATCAATCAGTGAACTCATTCTCCAATGAGCACCTGCACTGTATCCCTAGTGTCACCACACGAGCAGCTATGAGACTAGCCACCTCCATCATATGTATGGGTGCACAATACACTAGTCTATCCGGTTATCTCAATGTCCCTCTAGAGCAACCTATGACCGAGATTATTTAGAATCTGTGTTTAAAGGCGAATCAATCTCATTATCGAGATCTCATCACAATTTGATTTCTATTGCATAGATCCATGGACATCACAAGATATTCATACAACAAAGAATATAAAGTGATAAAATACCAAATGATATAATAAGTAGAAAGAATGCATATCATGTCACACGTGTCATCACTCATGTGATTGGCTTGTAGGGCACTTATGATCAGCAATCTCTCACTTAATCTAAAGCCAATCACCTATGTGTTTGATCCCCATCAGACCCCTGTGATGCTCAAAGACAATATGAGACAACAACTTTGTCAGTGGATCTGCAATGTTATTTTCGAATGAAACTCTTTCCACTACTACATCTCCTTAGGCAATGATCTCTCTAATCAAGTAGAACCTCCTCAGAACTTGCTTAAACTTCTGATGAGACCTGAGTTCCTTTATTTGAGCAATCGTCTCATTGTTATCGCAACATAAGGTAATCGACTCCTTGTTGCCCAGCACAACTCCCATATCTGCAACTGTTAGGAACGAGTCGACATTAAGAGGGGGGAGGGGGTGAATTAGTGTAGCAGTAAAATTACGTTGAGTCGAAAAATCTTCGTACGATAAAAACCGATCTCGGAAGATGTTTAACTTGAAAGCGTACGAAAGTGTAGTGAAAGTAAGAATTCAGTTTACAATATAAGGAAAAAGCATGAAGGAAATGCAAACTAGATTTTATAGTGGTTTGGTCGTCGTGACCTACATCCACTCCATTGATTCCTCTTCTATCGAGGCCACTAGCATCTACTAATAGTCTTCCTTCAATAGGCGAAGACTAATCACCTCTTTACAACTCTATTCTCGTTTTGTAGGCTCAGGAGAGTACCTTTACAACCCCACTTACTCCTCTCTTAAACTACACTAACACTTTTCTACTTTTTTGCTTTTAATTCTTGTGTTAGTTAACTAGGGATGAGAGGGGTATTTATAGGCCTCAAGTGAATTCAAAATTAGAGCATAAAAAAGAGTCTCATCCTAGGTTTCCCGGGTCCTGGCGGTACCATCGCCTGTGCTGGGTGATACTTCTGCCTACAGCATTGACACTAGGTGGTACCACTGCCTGATAGTCTCGGAGACTGAGTTCTGGGCGGTACTACCACCTAGACTAGTAGTACCATCGCTTAACATAGTCTCGATGACTATGCCATGACGGTTCCACCTGTTGGGTCACTGTTTGGGCCTTTCACTTGGCCCAACATAGCCCAAACTTAGGCTCAATCGACCCCTAATTGAATTGGCCTAATTCCAATCTAACTATGTGCTAACTATGAATTTTAATACGTTCACTAAGCTAAATAAGTTTGTAAGTCTAGGTTTCTTTCAGCGAGCTTTCGACGATTTTCCGGTGAACTTCCGACGATCTCTCGGCAATGTTCTAGCAGACTCCTGATAAGCTCCTGGACTTCACAACGATCTTTTTGGCGAGTTCTGACAAGCTTCTTTGGCTTGCTCCTGGACTTCTCAATCAATTCCGGTAGAAATTTTGATGAACGTCCGGACTTCCGACGAACTCTCGAACTCCCAACGAAATCTCGTTCTTGACTCTGGGACTTCATTTTGCTTTATGTCTTAATCGCTATCATAGTTAATCATGTACATTTAAAACTTACTTCGATCTAGATAATTATTACAAAGCTAATCAAATATTGTCCGGCATGTCATTGGTTAATCGATGCCTTATCCGATTCTTCGACGCATTGTCCCCTCTTGCGACCTATTGCCCAATCGGCTAGTTGACCTCCACAACTCAGATTTCCTTAGCGCAATTTTCGCTCTTCTTGGCCCGATGCTCGATCCTATGGCCCAAGACCTCCTATTGATACGTCGATCGATCCTCCGGCTCGACGTCCAATCTTCTAACATGTTCCACTCCGGCCTAACATGATTCCTCCTGCTTTAATTATCTCTTCCTGATCGAAGCTTCCTACGTCACTCAAATGCATATCAAATCATAAACACTATCAATTGGTTTCATCATCAAAATTCGAGATTCAACACAAAGAGAATGACTTTTACCGATAATCTAGAGGGTCACTCTATCACTTGTCCTCCTATGTTCAATAGGACGAACTATACGTATTAAAACTCGTATAAGGATTTTTTTGCTTTCTATGAACTTTGATTTATGGAATATTATTGAATATGGTTTTAACAACCTTCTAAATCAATGAATAAATGGAATGATTTAGAGAAAAAATCATTTTCCTTAAACGTTAAGCTATGAATGTTTTATTTTGCGCTTTAGACAAAAATAAGTTTAATCGTGTTTCTATATGCGAAACTACACATGATATTTAGCACACACTCAAAATCACACATGAAGGCATAAGTAAAGTTAAAGAGTCTAAGATTAATTTTTTGATGCATAGTTTTGAATTGCTTCGAATGAAACCAAGCAAAACCATTGGAGACATGTACACTCATTTTACGGATGTCGTCGATGGTTTGAAAGCTCTTAACAAATGTTTTTCTAATATTGAACTTGTAAATAAGATTCTAAGATTCCTTCTAAAGAGATGGGATCCAAAAGTAACTGTAATACAAGAGGCAAAGGACTTAAACAATTTTTCATTGGAAGAACTCATTGGTTCATTGATGACATAGAAAATAACTTATTTGATACATGACGAATCTAAGGATAACCTTCTAAATAACAGGAAGGTTAGTGCACTTAGAATTAAAGAAGACCACTCAAGTGAAAGCTCAAGTGAAGATGACATATAACTCCTCACAAAAAAATTTAAAAAGTTCATAAAACAAGAATCTAAAAATGAACATAAAAATGATACATTTATTTGCCATGAATGCAAAAGGCTAGGGCACTTCAAAAGTGAATGTCCAAAACCAAAGAAATAGCTACCAAAGAAGAAGAAAGCATTCAAAGCGATATAGGACAAATCGAATACATCCGAAGATGAGGAGCAAACCAACAAAGACGATATGGTGAACTACGCTTTGATGACTTTCAACGATGAGGTATGCAACTCAACTGAAACTTCTTTAGTTTACAACGAATTACTTGATGCTTTTCATAATTTGTTTGATAAATATAAATTAATTGGTAAAAATTATAAATTATTAAAAAAGGATCATACTTCTTTTTCTAATGAATTTAAAATTTTTTAAAATGAGTATAATAAATGCTTGTTAACTCCTTGCACTAAATGTGAAGAGTTAGATTCATATAAAAAGAAAATTTTATTATTAGAATAAGTATTAGAAAATTTTAAAATTAGTAGTAAATCATTAAATGTAATTCTTGTCAAAAAGGGTCATGTTCGTAGAAAGGAAGGAATCGACTTTGTAAGTAACACTCAATAAAAGCCAACCATATTTGTTAAAGGACCAACATTACATGTTTCCCCTAAAGTTAAGTGTAATTTTTGTGGTGGACATGGTCATTTTGTTTATAAATATATATTTAAAAAATATGGCTCGCATAAATTAGTTTGGGTTCCTAAAGGAACCATAAATGATTTTATGCCAATAGACAATATAGATAGATCTAATCTCGAGGGATCCAAAGTCAAATGGGTACCTAAAGCAAACCCACCTTTCTAGTAGAAATGACTACAATCGAAAGCTAGGAGCAAAATGATATCTTGATAATGGATGCTCAAGGAATATTACCGGAGATCCAACATACTTCACAAAGCCCACTAGTCGAAACAATAATATCATTGACATTACAATTATTTGATTGAAGATATATTTATTATGTTATACTATTGATCTTTGTCATGACGAAACTTATTTTTCGGTTTTAATCGATGATATATGGATTTAGCATAAAAGATAAGAGCATGCTTATATGAAATCAATCGCATGAATTGAAACAACAAAAAAAGAAGAATGTATTTTTCTTAAAAATTTCTCTCTCCCTTAAGCTTATCGATTTTTTTAATAAGATATTGATGAATCCATTTATGATATTTTTGAATAAGATTTTTCCAATCAAATCATGAACTTTCTCTTAAATTCTTGACTTGAGGTATCTTTTATAGGAATCAAAATCTTTTTTATCTTCTATGATTTTTTCTTTTTTCCATTTACTAAAGAGGAGAATTATATAAACAAACAATAATCTTGATAATTATAACTTGATATTTTTATATAAATCAAGATTGTTCACTATGATTCTCTCGTTTTACTAAAGAGAATTATTTAAATGAATCATGAATTTTCTCTTGATTCATAACTTAAAATTTCTTTTAAAGATCTTTTACTATTTGATCCCATAATATTTATTTTTGTTATTTAAGAGAAGATTTATCAAAATAAATTATGGCTTTTGGTACTCATAATTTAATATTAATCTTTCATGTCATGATTTATTTATCCCAAATGACTCCCTTGTATTTATGAATTATACACCTCATCACCAAATTGATATCTTTTTTTTTATCATAATTTAAAAATTGATATAAAGGGAAAAGAATTATATTATTGTATTATTCTCTTCTTTTTGACAATGACAAGGGGGTGGAGACAAAACTGCTAGCTTGCACATTTTAAAGATTGCTAGCTTGCATATCTCAAAAGAGAAATAAAGATTGCTAGCTTGCACATTTCAAAGAGAAGAAAAATTTGCTAGCTTGCACATCTCAAAAGAGAAACAAAGTTTGCTAGCTTGCATATTTCAAAAAGAAGCAAAAGTACTAGCTTCCACATCTTAAGAAAAGCAAAATTGTTAACTTTCATATTTTAGAAAACTTGCTAGCTTATATGTTCAAAAGTGAAGTAAAACTTACTAACTTACTCGCTTGCATGTTTCAAAAATTTGCTAGTTGCACTTTTCTCCTTTTTGTTGATGACAAAGGGGGAGAAGTTATGATAATGATCATGCATGATATACTTTGATGTTTTGAAATTACAATGAGTTGAAATTATGCATACAATACTCATGATGTTATGTGCATGCAATGATGTGAAAGTCATGGTTTCAAAGGTTATCGTTCATTTTAAATGAAGGTTTTTTTTAATTCAATATTATATATTGATAGGGGGAGTTTAGTTTAAACTCCATCACCAATTAGTTATCATTATAAAAAAGGGGAAGATTGTTGAATCTTGGATTTTGATGATAAAATCAATTGATGAAGTTATGATCTAATATGCATTTGAGTGATGCAAAACTAACTTCGATCATGGAAAGACAAATCGATTGAAGCAGGAAGAATCAGACATTGGGTCGGAGTGGAACATATCAGAAGATTGGACATCAGGCCAGAGGACTTTTCGACGTGTCGGAAGGACTTCGTGCCATGAGTTCGAGCATTAGACCGAAAGATTAGACATTGCGCCAAAGGAGATCAGATGTTATGGAATGTTAACATACCGATTGGGCAATATGTCGAAGGAGATGATGAAGCGTCGAAGGATCGGACAAAGCGCTAGATGAACCAATGATATGCCGGACAACATAGAATTCACGCTTTTAATCATGTGTGTCTAGATCGAAGTAGTCTAGGTATAATTGAGTTATTTTCGGGTGTAACCAGGCTAAGTCAATTAGGGGCCCATTGGGTGGCCCATTCAGTGACCTAGAGCTAGGTCAAGTGGTGGCATTGCTAGGGCTGGTGGTGGAACCGCCTAAGGATCGACCTCCTAGGTAGTGTTTGAGCGATGATACCGCCCAATGTTAGGTAGTGGTACTGCCCTGACAAGTAGTGGTACCGCCAGAGCCCAATCTCCAAGGTTATCACGCGGTCATACTGCTCAGATTAGTGGTAGTACCGCTAGTTATTAGGGGTGCAGTGGTAGTATCACCTAGTACTAGTAGTAGTACCGTCAGTATCCTTGAAACTAGGGACGTGATACTTTTTGGCTCTATTTTTGAAGCCAGTTAGGGTCTATAAAACCCCACTCTTTCCTGCTTAAGGCAGCAAGAAATTGAGTAGAAAGGGAAAAGAATACTTGAGTGAAAAATTATTGTAATCTCTTTTAAAGTTTAGAGTCTCTTCCTAGAATTAGATGTCTTTCTAAGGGAGGAGTGTTAGAGCTTGCCCCAAGAAATTTACCAAAGGATAATTTGGCAACCCAATAAAGACAATAAAGTAGAAAAAATAAAAGAGAGACAAGAACATCAAATTTACGTGGTTCGGTCAATTGACCTATGTCCATGGACGGAGGAGGAGCAAAATTTTACTATAAAAAGAGATAATTACAAATGCCTTAGGAAAATGTTCCTAGGCCATGAAACACCTGAAACTACTAAACAAGAAAACAATTAGGTTTTTCTTGTGGTGCATTTAGCTTCAAAGCTTAGGCCCTTATTTATAGTTTAAGCAAGAGATAACAAGCTTGATTTTCCTGATGTGGGACTATGTGGGACTTGCCAAACTAACAAATCTCCACCTTGGCATGTCCCAACATTGACAATTAACAAAACTTGCTCCACCTTCTTCACAAAAGCCCCAACGGGCAATCACTAACAATGAACACTAACCAAGTCCAAGCATTGCTTGAACTTGTAAACCGAAAAAGACTTCGTAAGCATAATAGTTGGATTGTCCTTCGTATGAATTTTCTGAATAAGGACCTTTCCCTCAGCAATAGTATCCCGAATAAAATGAAACTTCACATCGATGTGTTTCATCCTCTCATGATACATCTAGTCTTTAGTCAAATGAATAGCACTTTGACTATCATAGTAAATTATAGTAACACCTTGATGCAAACATAATTCACCGAACAAACCTCTTAATCTTAAAACTTCTTTGATCGCCTTTGTCAGTGTCATATATTCTGCCTCTGTAGTAGATAAAGCTACGATAGGTTGTAAGGAAGCTTTCCAACTAACTACATAACCGCCAACGTAAAAAACATAGCCTATCAAAGATCTTCGTTTATCAAGATCTGCAATATAATCAGAGTCGACGAAACCAACCAAAGTGTCACGATTTTTTCCAAACTCCAAACAAGCATCTGAAGTCCCTTACAAGTATCTGAGAATCCACTTCACAGCCTGCCAATGTGTTTTACCCTGGCGAGACATATATTTGCTAACTACACTAACTGCTTGTGAAATATCTAGACGAGTACAAACCATTGCATACATAATACTGTCGATGACACTGGAATATGGAACTTACACCATATATTCTTCATCTTCAATTGACTGTGGTGACTGAGTAATTTGGCAACCCAATAAAGATAATAAAGTAAAAAAATTAAAAGAGAGACAAGGACACCAGATTTACGTGCTTCGATCAATTGACCTACATCTACGGACGGAGGAGCAAAATTCTACTATAAAATGAGACAATTACAAATACCTTAGGAAAATGTTCCTAGGCCATGAAACACTTGAAACTACTAAATAAGAAAACAATTAGGTTTTTCTTGTGGTGCATCTGGCTTTAAAGCCCAGGCCCTTATTTATAGTTTAAACAGGAGATAACAAGCTTGATTTTCCTAATGTGGGACTATGTGGGACTTGCCAAACTAACAAGGAGTGAGTTCTAGTATAGAAGAGTTGTAAAGGTTCTCTTTTGAGCCTATCAAAAGAAGAAAGAGTTGTAAAGGTTTTCTTTTGAGCCTATCAAAAGAAGAAAGAGTTGTAAATGATAGTTGATCTTTACCCGTTGAAAGAAGATTGATAGTGAACACTAGTGGCTTTGACGGAAGAGGAATCGAGAGTGGACATAGGTCGGGATGACCGAACTACTATAAACTCGGTTTGTATTTATTTCATACTCTTCATTGTTATTACAAACTGATTTACTTGCTTACTAGAATGCTTTTAAGTTAAACATCTTTCCGATATGAGCTTTTATCGAATGAAGTTTTTCAAACCGTCAAGGTTTTACAAAAATACTAATTCCCCCCCCCCCCCCCCCTTTAGTACCGAAATTGTCATAATAGTAAGAACACATGGGATATTTCTCTCATGATGTTAAGAGTAGATGATCCTCTATCGACACTCAATAGCCTTCGTAAGGTTGGCTATCACTTCCGATCACCGACTATGCTAGATCTAAAACTTCCAAACATATAAGTCCGGTATCAAAGAGTGGAGTACTCATATAGAACATCCTTGGTGTCTCAAGTTTAAGGACTAGGTATACCATTAGGACGACAGAATGATTGTTTGACAATGAGGTATCATCAACTATCCAACATTCTATGAACGGATCAATCAGTGAACTCATTCTCCAATGAGCACCTGTATTGTATCCCTAGTGTCCCCACATGAGTAACTATGAGACCAGCCACCTCTATCATATGGACAGGTATACAGTACATCAGTTTGTCCGGTTATCTCGATGTCCCTCTTGAGTAACCTATGACCAGGATTATTTAGAGTTTATGTTTAAAGGCAAATCGATCTCATTATTATGATCTCATCACAATCCGATTCTCATTGCACAGATTTATGGACATCACAATATTCATGCAACAGACAATATAAAGTGATAAAATTCTAAATAATATAATAAGCAAAAAGAGTGTATGTCATGTTACACGTGTCATCACTCATGTGATTGGCTTGTATGACACCTATGACTAGCACCTAACCTAACCCTGAGTCACTGAATAAGCCTCCCAATGTGCCCAACTCAACCATAGATTAGGCTCAAAGGGTCTCTAATTGAGTTAGTAAGGTTACACCCAAACCTAACTCAATTTAAAACCTAATTAGGATAATTAAGACCTAAATAATTACAAGACAAGAATCTAAGTTGTCCAGCATGTCATTGGTTCATTCAAACTCTCGACGAACTTTTGATGTGTCGTCCGAACCTTTGACATATTGCTCGATCCTTTGGTATGTTGACTCTCGCAACACTTGATCTTGGAGCAATGTCTAATTCTTTAGTCTAATGCCCGATTTCTGACTCTGGCCCAATGTCTGATTCTTCTTGCTTCAATCATTTTGCCTTTTCTAATCTAAGTTAGTCCTGCATTATTTTTCTCAAAAATACAGATTAAATCATAAATTCATCAATTGATTTCGTTATCAAAATCCGAGATTCAACACGGTAAGGTCTTGTAATCAATCTCATCTTCATTATTTATCTTTTATACTAAAAAATAAAACTTACTTAGTGTAGCAATTCTTTTTTATTTCTTAAAGGATAATATGATTAAAAAACCCCTTAAAAGATTTCATAGTTAGGAGGAAACAATAATTAATACTTCAATTAGGAAGTTTAATTTATGTAAACCATATTCGAACTTGTGGTAAGCGCAATGACAGTTGAGGTATCCGATAAAATTAGAATCAAGTATTTCTCTCTAATTAGAAGCACAGTGTTTGACAAGCTTGGGCGCAAAAGCCTAGTAAAACATGACCCTAAGCCACATTTAATATGATGATATCAACTATTCAACCTTCCTCGTCTCTCTTTTTAGATTAATACCATGATAGTATAATCAAGATTTTTATCCTAATATTATTAAGCATAAGGTTTTGTAACTTGTGAGTTTGAACTAGAAATTATCAAGGTTATCTTATAATCTGATAATTTATCTTAAGATTCTGGATTCATATTTTATCTTAGTCACTTATTCTTTATTAAAAAAAAGTTAAATTATAAATATTTTAGTGTTTCATAATTTCATATATTTATTAATGTGCCGCTTTCTTATAAATTATTTATAATGCTAAAAAAATATAAAAGATTTTTCTGATGATCCTAATGGGATGTTTTCTAAGCTGAGTGATCCATATTCACTCGGTTCACATGAATCGGTAGGTTGACCTCCGTCTCTTTTCTCTGTTCTGCACTTGTCATCCTTATCCTCTCCACCTGACGGCCGCGACCATCGAACATCTTCCTCCCCCTCCATCAACCTCGCACTATTTCAGTCCAAGCCAGATTCGTAATTTGTAATTGCATTGATCACAGCCGTCCGATTAAGATCGGGCGTCTACGAGAGATTATCCTGGATTCGAGGAGAATCCTGAGTAGATTCGGGGTCCCTGGGAAGGGCTTTTGGCTGGTCAAAATTTTGCCGACGACGGTTTCACTTCCCAATAAAACATGCATTTAAAAAAAGAGAAAATAAATTTAGAAAAAAGCATATTCGAAGGCATATTTGAATCGGATGAGAAGAAAACCAAAAATAGAAAATAGAAAAGAAAAAAAAAGAAAAGGGAAAACACGCGACAATCGTTGCGATTCGATAGGGGGAGTAGAGGAGAGCAGCGGATCGACAAGATTTCCATCATAAATCCACGGTCGCGGAGACGCTACGCTATCCTTCGCCTTCGCCTTCGGCCGCCCTTCTTCCCTTCCTGTTCCATTGGATCTTCTTGAGGAGCTTCCGTTCCCATCGACCCACAAAGGTTGCATCTTTGTTTTCGTGCACCAACTGATCCGATTAGGGATCTCTCAAAGATTTCAGATCCTTTGTGCACGATGTTCGGTCTGATTTGTTGATGTTGTTCGATTAAATCTCGAAAGCTTCGATTTTTCTTACAGTTCTTGGTTTGCAGATCGAAGCGAGAGGAGGAGGAGAAAGAAATTGGAGTTGGTGGTCTGAACCTGGGCTTGGCTGTCAACGTCCTCCGACAGCCGGCCCTTCTGTTCTTCCCGGAAGCCCTCGGTTCTCTCGGGTAAGTCGCAGTTCCCTCCTCGACGAGCTTAGCCATCTAATTGGAACGAGAAAGCGACGCGCTTGGTCAATTAATTTCGGCTTCGTGAGGCCTTTGACCAAGCATCCTCCACTTTGACTCCCTTCTCAATCCGTGTTCATCGTGCTTGATTCTAACGCGTGGATGACCTGTTTCCCACAGAGCAGGTCGGTGGTTGCGTCCTCAAGCCTGCAAAGAATTGTTTTCCTTTATATTACTTCTCATGCACAGACGCTGAGCCATTTCGCCCCCAATGGCTTCTCTTTACGGAATTCTGCATCGGCCTCTCTCCGCCGCAGCCGCCGTCGCCGTCGCCGCCGTGTCGTCGGCACTGCCGGACCGCGTCTCCTCCCAGCCCAATCGGTCGGACTCCGATGCCGCCGCACCTACGCACGTCTTGTTGCCGGAGCCAGAGCCTGCAGCGCGTCGGATGTCCGTTTCCGACATCTCGAGCCTCCCATTCTTGCCCATCGACAGAAAGCGTTCCGCCCATCTCCCAGATTCCGTCTTCGTCTCGTCCCCCTTCCCCATGGCTTCGCCTGCAGTCCTCCTCTCCCCGTATGAGTACGCCAAGCTGGCCAACCCCAAAAAGATCGACGAATTCCCGCCGGCCATCGCTTCTTCGCCATCGGATGTGATGTACCGCTGGCATCTGCCTGACCCCAATGCTTCTGGGGTTGCCGGGACCGATCACTGCTCGAGAGCAAAGTCCCAGACGGTGGTGATTTTGCTCGGCTGGCTCGGAGCGAAGCAGAGGCATCTGAAGAGGTATGCTGATTGGTACACCTCGAGGGGGTTTCATGTCGTGACCTTCACATTTCCCTTGGCCAATGTAATGAGCTACAAGGTCGGAGGGAAGGTCGAGCAGGATGTCCAGTTGCTAGCAGAGCATCTTGTGGATTGGGTCTCGGAGGAGAACGGGAAGAACTTGGTCTTCCACACTTTCAGTAACACAGGCTGGTTGACGTACGCTCTCTGTCGTCCATCTCCCATTAGCTTTCTTCCTCTTCCTCCGAAGAGAAGTTTGTGGCTAAATTTTGATTGTTATTTGTTGTAGTTATGGAGTATTACTTGAGAAGTTTAGGAAGCAGGATCCATCTGTGATCGGAAAGATCAAGGGATGTGTCGTGGATTCAGCTCCTGTTGCTGCACCCGATCCTCAGGTAAAGGATTTGTTTGGTCTGGAATTCTGATCTATACTTCGTTGAATGTTTATCTTTTGCTTTGATGATTTGTTAGTTTTATGTCAGTGGTGTTCATTTCAATTCTAATTTGTACATTTATATAATTATATTCAGACCTATTCTTTTCTCTGCATCACGTTCAGTGTGATAATTTCCTTTCTCGTTGTGACATACCATCATTACCTACTAAATAATGCTTCTATTGATCTTCTTCCTTTTCCTATCACCATTTCTTTAGTTACACATTGAGGATCTTCATCCTGTATTACTAGCATTGCATCAAGTCTTTTGACATGATCAAATCTGAGCTTGAATTTGGTAACAAACCGACATTTACTTGAAAAGGAGAAGAGGGAAAATGAGGAAGTTTAAGAGAAATAAAATGTGTGTTCTGAGCCAAAAACAGAACTAGAGTAAGAAGAAAAAAGATGTGCATGAGTCTGCTCTTTCACATTATTATAATAAGTATACTTTCTTTTTTATTCATAGTTGTGGTATTCTTTTGTTCTTCTGATAAGCTCAATTTGCTGCACAAGCAATGTGATTATCCTGCACCTTTGGAAGAATTAACCATGGTTTAGTTTTCATACCGTTCCTAATTCTCAAAATCCAGTGCGATAAAAGTTCCAATCTTTGCTTGGTATAGGTCTGGGCTTCAGGTTTTTCTGCTGCTTTCTTGAAAAAGCAGAGTGTAGCAACAAAGGGGATGGTAGGCTCAAATGATTCAGGGAAGGGCATGACGGATACTGGTGATTCAAGCTTGGGACCTAAACCTGCAGTCGCAGAAAGTGCTTTGTTAGTAGTCCTGGAGAAGTTCTTCGAGGTGGTCTTAAACTTACCTGCTATCAACAGGTAGTGTTTACTATCTGTAATCAATTTTCAGCTATTGCTATCTGCTTTTTCCAAAGTGCTCAATATAACCAGTCTAATATGAGGTAGACTAGTTTTTCAAAACACAAAATAATCTTGCAAGTCCTGGATTTCTTTATGAAAAAGCAAGTTGTCTTAAATGTTTTAGAGTTACTCATCAAGAGATAAATCATATAAATGGTGGGTTAGTGTTGTGGAGACATTAGATAAGGTTGGCTGTTAGTTCTGTGTGCTACGATCTTTTTCACTGAAAGACGGTGGAATTCCAATGACGAATAATATGTTTTTGGCAATTCTTACAGGAGATTGTCTGATGTCTTGGATTTACTGACTTCAGAGCAACCCAAATGTCCTCAATTGTATATATACAGCTCTGCTGACCGAGTAATTCCTGCAAAATCGGTGGAATCCTTTGTAGAAGCACAACGGAGAGCCGGGCATGAGGTCAGGGCATGTGATTTCTTGTCATCTCCTCATGTTGATCATTTCAGAAGCCATCCAGGTCTCTACAGTTCTCAGCTTGCCAACTTTCTGGAGGACTGTGTTCTCACCTGTTGCAGGGATTCTTCATGAGACATTTTTTTGCATTATATAATTCCTTCACATTGATGTTCATTCTTTTCCTGGCTATCAATTTAAATTTGCCAGGCATCATATAATTTGACAGAAAACCATTTTACTCTTTTTTTTAAAAAAAAAATCATGTGATTACTGTAAAGACATCCAATTTAAAGAAGAGATGAAGTATACCTGTTTTCCTTCACTTTGCTTTTGCTTGCTCTCTTAAATTGATGCACTGAGTTATAGTAATTTTTGTCCATTTACTTGTGGTGAAATGAGTCGGATGACATGAGTCATCTGAAAACCACACATTCTTTCTCAGAGAATTATCTCTGCATCATGATGCAAAAAAGCTCTGAAAGTGTTTTTGTCACATGCATTTAATCTTCTGTTGCATCAATATCTATCTTGATTCAAATGAGGACTGACATAGTTAGCATTATACTATGATTCTTGTTCTTTTGATGCATGCAGTGGAAGAAAGCTAGCTAATAAGTTGAGAATATTGAACAAGCTAGATTGAATTCTTTGAACTTGTGAAATCCTAGTAATGTCTCGGAATGGATGAAGTTTAGAATTGGTCAACAAGGTCTATCTGTCTTGAATATTATTTGTTTGATGACTTAGATTATACAAGCTTCAGTCAGATGCTGAACTTAGATTTCTCTGTCAGACTAAACATAGATTTATATGTCTAGCTCATAAGGCAACCGTTTTATGCAAAGACAAAACATTAAAGATCCAGCAGAAGAGCCTAGATTTCCCCTTGAATCCAACATACTTTTGCCACTTGGTCTCCCACTCAACCTTCTACTCTAGACAAACATGCCATATGGATCAGTTTTTCCGGGTGCACACTCAAAAACCATGTCCCAAACATCGGTCTCTGCATCAGCTCATGACAACAGAGATCATCCAAAGCACCTGGAAGGGACTGGGGGGAGAGAGAGAGAGAGAGGTTTGGGTTTAAATTGGTCTCAACTTTGGTAAAAAACCACTCATGTTACTGCCACTTGTTCATTCAACTGTGGTTTATAAAGTAATACCCACAAAAGAAAAAGAGATCCATATTACAATCTCCATACATATAAGACATGCTTTTGCATACAAATCTCCATCTGCCAAAACACTATAAAAATCAAGACAACATCAACTCTTGCTTCTTTTCTGCCAAAACCCTTACATGCTTCTTTCTTCACTAACGATGAAGAAAGTGAAATCATATTCACTGCAGTGAAGCTGAGTCCTAATGGTTAATAATGTCTTACGTGCTAAATGCATTATCCTTTTCAACATAGAATTAAAAGGTGATTTAGTCCTGCAAAGTTCAACCACTGGCAGAGGGATAGATTCCCAGTTGCAAAGTTCCA
Organism: Musa itinerans; assembly: GCA_001649415.1. NCBI lineage: Eukaryota > Viridiplantae > Streptophyta > Magnoliopsida > Zingiberales > Musaceae > Musa > Musa itinerans. Next base: position 42,972 of record LVTN01001133.1, read on the forward strand.
GCCTTCAATGATGGCTCTCCAGAAGAGGCACTGAGCGGCAGAAGAAAGCAGTGTTTGAATATACCCAGTCATCCTGGGGAGACGAAACCCCAAGTCCATCCATGACTTTGTCCTCTCTTTGCTTTCAGGGATTCCTCCCTTTGTTCAGTGCCACCACTCCTTGCCCCTCTCGGTGGGCCTCCCCCCGCCCATGGAGGCAACCCAGAGGAGGAGCATGAAACCAGACTCGTCAATGACAAAAAGGAAACAGCCGATCGAGTAGATCCAAGTTTGGTCAAAGGCATCAACACCAAGATGGCATCATCGCATCCACCGCTTGGGCCCTCCTGCAAACTCGTAGCTTTTATTCGAGCAAGAGAACCATACAGAGTAACATGGGATGGTTTAGTTCCTCTTGTAGTTGCGGAGTCTGCAACAAGTAATCAGCTCTGCTCTCTCTACTTACTGCTTCGAAGCCACTCGATATATACATTATACTGTGGCCTGCGTTCATGCAACCTAAGATACTACGCAGTCTCCAGGATTCATATCTATAGCTTACAGAAGTACTTAGCAAGTGTTGGGTCCGAAGCCGACGAATCCATTGGCAGCATCAAACGTTATCTGAATTCCCTCCTGTTGGATGTTGCCCATGATGGAGAGGCCGGACGAGGAGGGTGCAAACGCGAAGCAGAACGTCGCCATGTCGTCCACCGGAATCAAGAAGTTCCGGGCCGGAAGCGTCAGTATCGTGCCGCCGGCGAAGTAGAACGACACCGTCGGCACACGCACGCTCTGGTACCCGAGAAGGCTGTAGCAGGTGTCGAAGATGGACACCCCGGGCGCCCGTGGCAGGCCCACGGTGGCCGCCCCGAAGGCGTCGCGCAGCGCCGCGTAGGCCGCGTCTGGTAGTCTGGTGACCGCGGTGCCGGTGTCCATGACCACCCCGCCCTCCCCTTCCTCGGAGAGCTGGAACACGTCCTCGAGGACCGGCAGCCGCACCCCGCCGACGCCGAGGCCCAGCAGGCGCACGTAGTAGAAGCTGGGGGCGCGCAGGTTGCGGAGCAGCGGGACCCACACGGCGCCCACCGGGACGGCCGCCGTCCGGCCGAAGACGAGAGAGCCGGTGGGCGCGTCAGAGCCGCGGCTGACGAGGCAGTAGCTGAAGGCGCCGCCGGCCTGACCGCCGAGCTGGCCTACGAAGGACATGGGCCCCCAGCCCAGGCCCAGAACTCCGGCGGCGCCCACGAAGAGGCCGCGGTTGCTGTGGCCGCACCCGATGGCCACGTCTCGGACGGCGCTCGTCCCGAAGGTCAGCGTCTCCAGCGCCAGGGTGCCCTTCGTGGAGGACCCGTCGCCGTAAGAGACGGCATACCGGCAGTCGCCCGCATGGCACCCGGCCGCCGCCGATGCGCCGGAGAGGAGGAGGCCGCAGATGGGAGAGCCGCACGCGACGCCGGCGAAGGACGCCGACTCCGCCGGGTCGAACACCGGCTCAGACTGCGCATAACACTGCGAGCACGGCTGGCATTGGATCCACACGATGTCGCTGCCGGAGTCGACCACCAAGTACTGGTCCCGCGGCGGCACGCCGACCCCGACGCGGACGAAGTACTCGCCACTGCCTTCTTCCAAGCCGGAAACCACCTCGGAACCAAAGTCGTCCACATGGTATCTGGCGGCGGATAGGCGGCGCGTAAGGGTGACCACCCGCCGGGAGTCCCTCTCCAAGAGGCGGTCGAGGCGGTGACGATGGCCAGAGAAGTTACGGCCGGGGAGCGCGTCGCGGTGGAACAAGCTCAACGACAGCCTGTTATGGCCGTGGCCGAGTGGGGCGAGCTTCGCGGGACGGTGGCGGGCGCCGAAGGCGAGCTCGTGGGGTTTCACGACGTGAAAGTCGAGTGCGAGAGCCGCAAAGGGAGGCAAGAATAGTAGTTGGAGGACGAAGAAGGATGTCACCACCATCTCTTCCCGTTTAATGTAAGGAGGGGGGGGGGGGGGGGGGGGGGGGGGGGGGGGGGGGGGGGGGGGGGGGGGGGGGGGGGGGGGGGGGGGGGGGTGTCTGTGCGAGGAATGAGACTCCAAACGAGAGCGGCTTTTATGCTGTGTTAGTGTGTGGGACTGTGGAGGGATGGGTGGCTTCGAGTTTGGATTCGGTGTGTGTCTAATGGTTTGGGCTTTGCAGTTTCCAACTCGATTTGATGTGGTGTAGCTTTCACTTGGACTGCTTTTTGGCAAAAGAGGAGGATGGATGAGCGTTCGGCTCGCTTAAAGCTGTCTGTGACCCACCTACATATGTAATCTTCCTCGTCTTCAACCATCCCTTGATAGGAATCTACACCGGCAATTTTGTTGCACATCTTTGACATTGTTTGTGATGACAGAGGGGTTATACCTTTAGTGATGTTACGGAGTTAGACCATGTCAAGGCGCCAAACCACTTGAACGAGCAGGTTGAGCACGGTGAGGAGACAAAGCGAAGGACCACAGTCTGCTTTCCTCCTCTAGGATGTACACCACCTGTTTGTGGAAAGGCCAATTAATGGCTTCACACTCAGCACGCTCGCATGCAAACAAACAGACGACATAAAGAATACCATGCAAGCATTATGAGACGTGTGCATCAGCAAGAATATGGACTTAAAATTCAACATTATTCATGTCACATAAAAAGAATAATGTTTCCCTCGAGAGACTTCAAAATAGAACCAGCAACAAGTCATGCAGGATTGATGAAATGTGTGGATAATGAAATGGCTTCATACCATGCAAGCATTATGAAATGTGTGCATCAATCAATCAGCAAGAACATGGGCTTATAATTAATAATGTTTCCCCTAAAATTAAACATTATTCATGTCACATAAAAAAAGAATAATAATGTTTCCCTCGAGTGAGACTTATAAAGTAGAACCAGCAGCAACAAGACATGCAGGATTGATGTAGGAGAACTGGAACTTTACAATGCATTTTTATTAGGAGTGATGTAGGAGAACAGTGTGCTTGTTGTTTTAATAAGATGATGGGCATTGGCAGTGATGAAGCTAGAAATGCATGCTTCATTTCTTTACTACCGAAAACAACTCATGCTGACATTAAACAATTCAATCTTTTTAGGTAAATGAGTGACGTTGGTGGTTAAAAGCCTAGATCACAAACCTGTGACTGGGTTGGCACCTGAATGATGATTCTTGTTGTTGTCCCTTCCTTATCTGTTGTTTATTTGAAGCTAGGATGAGTGTAGCAGCCACTGTGGAAGTGGGAGGAGTTGGAAGTGATTGAGCACCAAGACTGAATATATGTGAATCCACACAGCAGCAGCAGCAGCATTATTAGCTGCATCATTGTAAAGGCTATCTCCTTTATTAGTTCCTGCAATTGCCCACGTTTGCTCAGAAGTCCCACAGCAATGGAACATCCACTGCCGACTTCATCATACATTTTTCCTTTGAACAAATATAACATTCAAAATCAAAGTAACTTCCTCAAGCAAAAAGAGCGAAGCAATTATATAACCATGTTGCGTGAAATAATTCACCTGCATGCATACTTGGTGAAGCATCTGGTGGAGGAGATACTGAACACAGCAAACCCTCTTCCTTGTTCCTAAGGAAACATATGACAATGGAAACTTTAGAAAGCTGCTTTCACATTAATAGGAGAAAAGAGTTAAATCTTGAAAGCAACTTAATTAACCAAAATAGATTACATTAGTCACCCAACACAACCATCAACACTAAACAACTGAGAGCAGAAAGGATACGACAAGAACAAGATCTAGTGCCACAAGAAAAATGATCACAAAGTGGAGATGTCACCAAGGAGAAGAATGGAGATTGGGAGGCAGTGGGCTGTGCAACAACACTCCAATAATTGAGGCATTAGAACATGAGAGAGAGAGAGAGAGAGAGAGAGAGAGAGAGAGAGAGAGAGAGAGAGAGAGAGAGAGAGAGAGAGAGAGAGAGAGAGAGAGAGAGAGAGAGAGAGAGAGAGAGAGAGAGAGAGAGAGAGAGAGAGAGAGAGAGAGAGAGAGAGAGAGAGCAGCAGCATTTAGTTTTAAACAAGTACAAGTCTATCTTCTTGTAAGAGACAGATGTCTCATGAACTAATGCTATCTTACAGCTAATTCTATGCCTATTACTTACACGCTTAAAAAAAGATCAGTGATGGAACTTTTGGTTTAAAAGCAGATAGGGGCACCAAGTCTTTGTAAGATGAATCTTTGAGGATCTTTGGAGGAGAATGATGATTAATAAAAGGTTGAGGATGGACAAGTAGCAACCTATAAATGTGTTGCTAAGGAACAAGATTTGACATAGTTATTCTAGCCAACAAAAGATTTATGTAGTGAACAATTTAGCATCTTTTTCCTTTTTGGAAGAATGATATTTATGATTGTTTTAATGACATAGGATGATGAGAAAGATGTTGATAAAAAAAGCCTCAGGAATAGCAATTTTTTAGAACCTGTTATTCCTAACATGAGCATTCAATTACAAATGAAATGAATTATTAAAGCATCGGCTTCCAAAGAGATTCAATAGGTCAAGCATAACAATCAACATCAAGAATTCAAATTCTAGGGCAACAAGTAGATCTGACCTAGAGTGAAGAGCAAAAAAGGTAAAAAAAAAAAGAAGAATACAAAAAAATAAAAGGAAAAGGTTGACCTGCTTGTTGTGATTGTGTATGGCAACAATGTTCTGCAAAGAATACCTGACATCAACAAATAACTGTAGATAAACAGCAGCTGCATCGTAACAATGTATATTTAAATAAGTCATGAATTGATTTGGGTGTTGTACAAAGTAATTCCTTCAACACAACCACGAGCACAGGGTTTTTAGGACCAGTGACTTGCTGGACTGTCAAACCAATTGGGAGATCTGGTGATACATATAAGATAACTGCACCTTATCTCAACAAGGCTTCACATGGATGCAAAAGGAAAGCAGATATTGCAAGATCAGTTCATGATGACTGCAATAGTTCATTGGCTGTTCAACCTTCTTTTGTTTTGTTTGCCAGCTGAATCTAGAACCTCGGACTAGTTCTCTATCATCCAAAATGCAGTTGAAGCAGAGTTACTCATTTACATCACTCCATTACATGGAAAGCTTCGCAGTTGAGAAACAAAGATAGATCTCTCCTCTTACTTGACTTCACCCAAGTACACTTACAATTTGACACAACCTAGCAGTAAGCGAGTTTCTAAAGTGAGGAAATCTCTTTAATTTTGCTGATCTGCAGAAATCTCATAATTTTTTATTGCAAACAAGATAGTTCACTCGAAATGGCAAACTTGCACTTTTCAATTTATCATCATTGGCTTGATCCACAGTCTTGCACATACTATTCAATACACTTATTCAACAAAATGAAAATGTTCTAGCTAACAAACTCTTGCTGCAATATCAGCAAGCACAATATTCTCAGCTATAACTGGTATTACATTTTTTCTACAAAAAGAAAAAGAGTAAATAATACAATTGCAAAGTATCAGAAAAGCTGAAGAATAAAGCCCAACGGATGGAACATGATCCCCACCTCATGCTTGTTGTTTCGGGTGAACAAATCGAGTATACTTTCAGATTGAATCAAATACCAATTAAATTCATGTTAAAAGACATTATAATAGGAGCAAAATACTACTCCACTGTGATATAAAACCTGAAAAGAATGAGGATCCATCCAATTGGAGCTCCAACAAGCTAGAAACAAAGTGGGATTGCGGTCCAAGAACCTGGCTAAAGGCGGATTGAAGAATGTTGCAAGTTGATAAATCATTATAGAGATCTTGATCTGTTGCATCTGAATCCCTGCTTCAGAAGAAGCACTCAATACACTTAAAGGTACAGCACTCAGTATGCAAAGTGTACCAGCATTTTGAAAATTAGTTAAATCCTATAGATAATCAGAATTTTTTTACTGAAGGTGCTCCATATGGGGAAAGGCAACGTACTATAGAAAAGTAGCACAGGAAAAAATACAAGAATGTACCAGATCTATAGTTGAACATGTAGGTCAAACCTTCACCATGTGGGCTTCCGCCAATGAAGAGCTAAGGTCTTCTCTTGACTGAGATCTCCGGCTAGAAAGTGTTGCCTGGCCCCGGTGAGGAGGTCGGAAGGATCCAGCTCCATTGCCAAACTGCATTTGGCCTACGATACCAGATGAATGACTATGAGATGCAACCAAGGGATGCACAGAAGATTCACCAAGCTGTATGCTGCTGCCTCCCAAGACATGTCCCATGCTAAATGGCTGCTGCTCAGAACCACCAATCGTAGGACTGAGTGGTGTTTTTATCCTTCCATCACCTATAACATTAAAGAAAATGAATTCAAGACTCAAAATTCTATTTTTCATGCTTTGTCATGAAAGACTAGCTATGTTCCAATAAATTATGAATTAACCAAATTTGACCAATCCGGTTATGTAGCTAAACAAAATGCTGAACATTTTGAACTTAAAAGGATACAATTGGTTATGAGATCATCCCTAAATTTGCATCAACTTAGTAACATTGATTAATCAAGCTCACGAAGCCACTGACATGATAAGTCAATAGTTAAAATAGGCATCCACAGAAAGATGCAATTGGAATCTTCATGCAGCCTGACAATCTAGAAGTAATTGCTTACTGGTCTCTAATAATGCAAAAGCTAATAGAAACAGATATAACAGCAAGTCACATGGTCCAATGGATTGACTTCAAAGGCACAGAAAAATTTTGTTCAGAACACATAATATTACCTTCTTTAAAAAAAAGGCAGAAGATCAAAATAGATCCATGTTTCTTAACTTGTACACCAACCAACATTAAGTATTAGTTGTCAGGATAATTACACCACAATCATTGTTCATTTTAAAATAATCCATCACTTGGGTTCCAAAATAAATGAGATAGAAAACAGTGTAATATCTATTCTACAAAGTGGCAAGCTACGAAAACTATGTCACGGATATAGTCAAAAGAAGCCAACATCATATCTAGATTATGAACAACTAAAAGTAACTATGTTCCAGATAGATAAAAAAGGTGACTTTTGTGGCTCAAGTAAAGACAACCAAAACTACCAACAATAGAGAAGCTTACCTGAGACAATAGGACTCCACCGCTGGAACTTGAAAGGAGAAGGGATATTAAGAACAGAGTTGGTCACACTGTTATGCCTGAAAAGTGGGAGAAATGATCTTCGAGAAAATCTTGGCATCCAATTGCTAACACATGATAGTGCACAACAAAGTAGAATAAGTGAGATCAAAAGTACTGCTAGAAGAATAGCTGGATGAATGTCTGTTTGTACTATCTTATAGGCTTGTGGTTCAACCTTACTGGACAATGTTTGTCCAGCCTCCAATATGGCTACACCCAGCGTCCAAGTAATACTACCAGAACCAACAATCACCTGACTATCTTTAATTTGCAGCCCATTTCTCAAAAGAGATGCAACATAAGGAGCCCTAAAGCAATATTGTTCAATAAAAGGTTGTGGTGCAACACTATTCTTAGCAACTTGCCATGTTTTACCACAAAATTCCTGGCCCCTTTTTAGTACATCTCTAAGAGAAGCCTCAGAAGACAAGTTAAAAAATCGAAAAACCACATAGAAACCTGACATGGCATAAAATTTCCCACGTGGATGAGGCAAACCATCACTGAGAGCACAAGGTTTATGTTTACAGTCAACTCCAGAACTAAAGTTAGACCAGGCAGACAGATCAACTGTTAATTTTGCAAGTGCACTACATTCCTCCCATTGAGGAGCACCAAGAAGCTCAACAATTGTTCCAGTCCGCCGTTTGCTCATGGTTTTACCTCCGATCAAAGGGCTTCCTTCTAGGTTAACTGAAGTGCAACGAGAACAGGCATATTCCTCCATATAGCCAGTATTTAAGCAAGGATGTTTAAGCTGCAATTTCTTCTCGTTAATAAAATCAGCTGATGTACCCACAAGTTTTCTGAAAAGATGGGCGACAGATTTGTCAAATGCATCATTTAATCCATATCCTGACAGAGAATAAGCACTAAGATGGTGACTAGCAGATGAAATTCTCAAATTTATACTTGTATCATCATGTATAGGTGTTTCTGTCTCAAAAGTAACTTGCAATGATGAACCACCTAGATCAAGTGAACCATATGTTTTTCCAGCTGGCAAGGAACCTAATAAACCCATATGGTAGTTAAGAGCTATCCACCCATAATACGCTTCCTCCATGCCAGATATAATCTTGACCCAATCTCTCCTGCATAAAAATGATGAATTCTTCACAATGGTCCATGCCTTGTCCAGAAGCCACTCTGAATCAGAACTAGGTAACCTGCGAACTCCAGCTGTAGCATATAGAAACAGAGATGTACCTTTGTGAGCATGTTTTGGTATTTGCTTCTCAGCCCACTGCAGCAGTGGCTGCAAAGAACCCCTTAAGCCAGATTCATTATGAACAAGCTTATCAAAACCAGGCTCTGTTTCCATACGGTGATAAGCACGGCCACTCTGTGCACTAGGATTCCTTTGAGGACCTTCAGGTAAAGATTTTAATGCAATAGGAAAATTTTGAATGCCGTCATTTTGGTCAATAGACCACTTATAAACATAAACCCGAGTGCCAGTACTACCACTATCAAGTATAATGTAATACTGAGATGCTTCACGTGACAAAAATGTATGGAGGTATACAGAACATAGCAAGATCAATAAGAACAAAAATAGCAATGCAATAACACCTATAGTTGCCCGTACACATTCCTCCCGTTTAGTTGGAGTTGTTGGGGAGGACTTCTCCTTTGAAAAGCTTGATGCTACATGTTCCTTTTGAAGAGCACAAAGAGGCTCTGCATGTCCATAATTCCTATAATTTTCAAGGTCATCTACCTCCCTTGAATTCAGTTTAGAGAATGATTTCAGATCTTGGAGAGATAATGAAAGCCGCATGATGTTTTCCCCTTCAAGAGATCCAGCAATATAGTATGACTTGTTTTAGCAGGACAATGGATGCAGTACTGCAGTGCTGTTAAATATTATTTGGCTCCAGCTTGTCACCACCACCAGAAAAATCTGAGGAAGCAATTTGGAGCTTCACCATAAATGATTACATACCTGAAAATGTACTTGTTATACATTACTATGACTTTCAAAATAAAAAATTCGATCAATAAGAACAAGATAAAAGCAAGCATCAAATCAGAAGCCATGCAGCAGAAATATACATTAAGTGGAACCCTGCATAACATGTGAAACTTTCACAAGATTGCCATTGCTTGACACAGCCAACTGACAAAATAATTTCTAATTCAGAATAACAATGCACTGTTTTTCTTAGACATGTAGAAATAGTCTACACTCTTTCTTGCCTAAATGGCATCTTTGACTACTTGTAACAGAAACTTAAGTGGGTCAGACAGGTATAATACACAAGCAACCCGACCAATTGTCATCTAAGAATGCAAATGAATAAGGAACCAGTGAATTTCATTCTACCTGTTTTCCAACCCAATTAGCCAAAGACATCCCAAACCTCACTCGAGTACACAAACCACTCGCGAAACCAAATAACAAGTATCCTCATCCAGCTTAAGAGGATCAGATAAGTACAAAACCTAAACAATTATCATCCCTGTCATCTTATATGAAAATTTAATCAAAATTAGGTAGATCTGATCAAGCTTAATCAGAAGTGACCAGTTTTGATCAATATAATGCAATTTGATAGGCTCAAATAAGGGGAAAAGTGAAAAGAGGGCACAAGAGGAAGGGGAAGTAGGAAAAGAAGAGAGAAATCGAGATGAAAAAAATCTAGAAAAAAACTTTATAATTATGATTATGAAACAAAGGAGATATTGCTACTAATGTGTTTGTTATTGGCCATCACCATCATATTTGTGGTCTACCACCGATGTTGTAATATCCATCATCTACCATGGGTACACAGAGGAAAGCATATCGAATGAGAGAAAATTATCCCTTACTATTAATGTAATAGTAATATACTGCATTAATATGCATACACATTATAACTAATTTTTATTATATATATAATTTATTTCATTATGTATGCCCCCTTTTTCTTAATCTTTTATGTTTCAATTTCATCCTCCTCCACCCACACTAAGTGCGACAATATTAGAGTAACTCTACACAGTGGATCTAACGGACAAGAAGTAATTGAGAGGTGACCAAAAACCAAAGTTTGGTCACAAATCTTGCACAAGAGGTGCAATGATAATTTGGGTTTATCCAAGTACCTTGTGGATCTATATTTGGAAGGATCTCGAGGGAGCACTGGAGATCGGTGGCGGCAGCGAAGGCAACTCGGAAATGGCGGAGATCGACGGCAGTGGCGCAGAGATCAAGTGAGGAGGTGCGATGGGAGGAGTGGGCAGAGATCGGAGAGGAGGGAGAGCCGATCAGAGGAGAGGGCGGAATTACACCCAGATTGGGGGTAGGGAGGCGGCGATCGAAGAACTGATATAGACGAGATCGGCCGGGGAGCAATCGCCCCGTAAAGTTGGTAGAGAGGCGGATTTGGAGAGAGAGAGAGAGAGAGAACGGGTCCCAGAAGACATGTTTTTATGACGACTTATTTTAATTTTTCGAGGAACCTTTTTTTTCCACACGCAATTTCCACACCCCGCCAAACTATGTGACAACGATGGATTGGGTCAACCAATTAGTTACTGTGTTTGACCGGGTGCCTCGGCACGCGGGTGCACGAAGTGACACGTCCTTTTTTTTTATTTAAACTCAAGGATCCCCATTTCTCCACCCGGGCTAAGCCAACGGCTCTTTTTTGCGCTCTATACGGATCATAATCCACATTGAACTCGACCATGAGCCAGCTCATGGGATCCGATTGCTATTAGACTCAATGGATCGGATCTGATCTCAGACCGAATTGGATCCTACCGGCGTCGTACGAAGTAGATCGAATCAAATTACTTAAAGAGTTCGCCGTGTTTGATATCTGTTTAGAATCTGATGGATCCTAATTTGTATATGATAATATTTTAATTTGCACAAGCAAAATATGGATTCAGAAAATATAATCTTCAAAATTACAACCTTCAAAACTAACTGTTTCTTGAGTTCAACATGGGAGGCAATCAGTTGCCCAAGAAAGCCAAAACCATCTAACTAATTTAAATTTACACAAAGGAGAATCAAATCTTTCCTTAGGCCTCATTTTCTTCTTCGACCTCTTCTTCTTTGGATGATCCTTCTTTTTCCTATCAAATGAAAGAAGCAAAAAGTTGGCAATCCAGTAAAAAGAAAAGAAAAAAAAACATGTTAATGTATATTGCATTGAATGTGATAGAACTAAAGTTGATGAATAGTCTACTTACCTCTTCCTCATCTTCCTGATCGTGCTTCTCTACAGTTTTTGCATACTCTTCTTTGAGCTCTGCTGCTCGTTCGATGTAAGGTTTCTTTTCCTGATTTCAGACAATAAGAATTTCAAGTATAAGTCCATCCATGAATAATATCACATATAACTCAAAATAGGCCACAAACACTCACTTCATCTGACATGGTCTTCCACTTCTCACCGCCTTCCTTAGACACCTGTTTCAGCCCAGTTAAAATGGCAGCAAGGGGAAACAAAATAAATCAGAGAACCTCCTTTGGGAAACAAACATTAAAAAAGATACACACTAAGATGATTGCTTTTTACCACAGCTACACTCTTGTTGTCAGGATTAGCCTCCTTGAATGTCTTCCTAAAATCTTCCCTGCAGTAACAAAACAGAGGCTTGAATTAATCAATGTTCAACAGGTGAAGGGGGAAAAAAAAGGACCATTTTTCCAGTGAACTGCTTCAAATGCATAAAATGGTTCAAGTGATACATTGAAACACTTACATAAAGAGGAAGAAGGCAGTTGGTGGTCGCTTGGGGGCACTGGAGTCGTTGGACTTCTTCCCCTTCTTTGCCTTCCTCTCCTTACCTTCAGAGGAAACCGCCCTTTTTCTGCAATTACAAAGAATTGGAACGTGAAGAAGCAAAACTAAATGAGAATATACTAATCGACTGAGGGTGCCGTGTATAAGAATTTACTTCTCCACGGGCTTCTTGGCCTCGACTGCTTTCTCGACAACCTGAGACTCTGTTGTGGCAAACGCAAACAGAAAAGGGCATAAGAGATCATACATAAACTTCTAAATCATCAATCACTGGTAGGCGAAAGATACTACCAAGAGTCATCCTGATTTTGGAATCAAGGCTGCAACTATGCATGTCGATGAGGACGACAGCAACATCCTTTTTGCATGCCTCACTTCGATTGAATCACAGACAAAAGGTAAATTTTGATGCCGTTGACGAAGAGGTTAGATGGTGTCAGAATCCAAATACAGCAGAAGAGGAAGTAAGGGATCATACCATCTGGTGAAGGCGCTCCCGTCCCTTGCGCGCTTCAGTGTGTTGGCAGTCTCCGCCTCCACCCTCTTCCGCGGTCTCGGAGGGTTGGACCTTGATGAACTCCTTCCCATTGATAGACCACGCGAGAGAGAGAGAGAGATCGAGAGAGGGATTGGAAATGAAGGGGCGAGAGCAAGATTGGAGAGAACGAGAATAAGGGGCAATATAAAGGGGGTGATAAGCGGGAGGAGAGAGGAGTTCGAGATTCGCGCGCTGATTTCATTTCGAGTGTTCGCGGGAGAACGGCCGAAATTTTAGCGGCACGGGTCGTGGAATTGGGTTGATTCGAGTTTTGCTTAGCTCTTTCCTGGCTGTCGATTGTCGCATCGGACGGCTGAAGTGAATGTGAACGCCGCGAAGCAAATCGAACTGAGCGCGCGCGCGCGCTGTAACTCAATTAGACACCCGGTCGTACCCGGTCCATCACATGGTAAGGCATGGTTTGATGAAGGCCGTGAAGCGCATGCTCTCAAAGGGGTCGGTCTTTTCTTCCCGTCGATGAAACACCAAATCGACGAACGAGCAACCCAAACTCGACGAGGAGACATCCGGAGCATGTAAGTGTTATTGTAGAACCTCCTCTTCCTTTGATCAAACTCTTCTTTCTTGATAGTTGTATTCCTGCATCTCGATTACTTATGGTAGCGATCTCATGACATTGATCGTAGGCGAATGAATGCCTTCAAGAACCAACTAAGGCATATTGATTCCCGCAGTCACAACCCCAGATTAGCCCTAAATCTTACGATAAAAATTTCCGGCTGCTAGTTCGTAGTTGATGACCGATATGCTGCATCTTGTTGTGATTTAAGGTTCAGGATGTTTCTTTTATTCTCTTCATTTTAGGGTTTTCTTATTATCTTACATAGATCGGCTGATTATAATCGCTTCGGTTAAAATTTGTTTCGAGCACTTGATCGGAAGACGAAAGATGAAATCTTTGTCATATTTCACCATTCATATCTCCTCTTGAAGTCCAACGTTTTCCGCAATCAGTGCCTGGGTGTGTAGAAGAACTGGGGTCTTTTGTGGTACTTTTATGGAAAGCACGTAATTTAATTCAACACGATAATTAGATTGTTCTACAAATATATCTTTGATTTCTTTACCACATTTTTTTGGGAACCGTCTATTGACATGACTTCAAGGCCCGCTGTTTTCCCTCTTTCCTTGAGGAGGAGGAGTCTGTCTATTTATTGTCAAGTTGCATCCAAGCAGTCATAAACTTCCAAAGATTTCGATCCAGTAGATTATTTCTTACAGCTTAACAAGTGCAGCATTTCTCCGATTGGTATATGATTTTGTCATCAGAATCAATACATTAACCAGATGGAACCTTCATCAGTTTAACAACAGCCATAAAACTTTGTTCTTATGGTAAAATAAATACAATGCATGCTGATTAGGCTTGCAGTAACTTTGTGTTGTAATATCCAACATTTATTCTTCTTTTGATAGAAGCCAACAGTACCTTAGCCAGTGGGAATCTTTATCTGGCGGCACTGTAAGATCTCAAACATCTGCACATCGTAGTATTAAACCAGTTGTTTTCTCAAGGCATATGGGGGAAATTAAGCCAAGTTTCATTTGACGAGACCCAGATTGAGGATCCCCCATGAAGTCTGGGGCCATGACCTCTCCTCTGCCTTTGTCAGCAGCACTCTCCCCCAAGCCACCCACCCCTCCCAAGACATCCTCTTGTCCCAGCTGCTCCCCCACTCCAGTATCAGCTTCAGCCCCTTCTCCGCCTCCCACTCGGCCTCCTCATACTTGCCCAGGTTCAGATACACCTGCCCCAGCACCAGGTGAGGCTCCCCCACGAATGGGTTCTTCTCACAGCTTTCAATTAGTAACTTCTTCACCCTCTCCCACCCCTGCTCCTCCTCTCCGCCAGAACACACAGCTTCCCAGTACAAGTCCCTTGCCAGTATCTGCTCCTTTGCGGCTAGAAGCGTGGTGCAGTTGTCGAACACCGGCGGGATGACCAGCTCAATCTCTTCATCCCTTTCGCTGCAACACAGAGCTTCCCCGCCTTGCCCTGCTCTTTTTCTCTCCTCCATGTAGATCTCCTCCTCTCTGGCTATGAGCGAATACAAGGCGCCCATCTTGGAGACGGAGTTGAGCCACAGGCCTGGCTTCCCTTGGCCCGGCCACAGCGTCGACCAGCTGTTCCCGTGGAAGGTCAGCCGGCCGTCGTCGTTGTCGAAGAGCTTGTCTTGGAAGTCGAATAGCTGGTCGGCGAAGTCGGCCATGGTCATCAGGAGGAAAGTGGCCACCAGCCTTCGCGACAGCGGCACGTCCTCCCCGGTCCTTATGTGCCTGACCTTTATCCCTTCTGGCGGGAGAAGCGTGCGGAGCTTTTCCCGCCACGGTTCGGTGGGGTCGGAGGCGCCGGCCTCCCTGGCCTGGCGGAGGGAGTCCTCGGAGAGCGCGAGGTGGTTGGCGAGCTCGGCGTCGGAGTAGTGGAAGAGGAGGTCATCGTGGATGAGCGGCTGGCGTGGAACGATGCAGAAGAGGTGGATGAGGCGTTCGGCGGGGATGCCGACGAGGTCGCGGACGCGGTCGCGGCCGGTGCCGGGGTCGAAGATGGCGAGGTTGACGTAGGAATTGGAGTAGGCGGAGTGGAAGAGGCCGCAGCGGGCGACGGCGTCGGGGACGCACCAGAGCTTGAGAGCACGGTAGACGTCGGAAAGGTGAGCAAGGAAGGTGCTGTGCTTGTGCCAGCACTCACCGGCGCCGACAGAGCGGAGGACTGCGAGGAGGGAGGGGAGGGCAGGGTCGACGCGCTCGAGCTCGCCGCGCAGGAACGGGCGGGCGGCGTGGAGCAGAGCAGGCAATTCCCGCTTGGGTTGGGAGGAGGAAGAGTGAGAGTTGCCGGACGGCATGATTGGGGAGCGCGTACCAACCGATCTTCTGGTGGGATGGGTGGAGGAGGATGAAGCGTTACCCCCAAAGTAGACGCTAGAGGCTGCGGAGACGAGAGAGAGAGAGAGAGAGAGGGGTGGGATAAGGACGAGAGGGGGGAGTCGAAACTGTCGGTGTTATTCGTTCCAATCTGGTTGCAGCACGTTAGCGAGATTCCTTCCCAGCTGTTGCGCATGAAACGGAATCATGGGTTCCGCCACATGTCCTCTAAACGAATGCACTCGCGGCGATATAACGTCAAATGTGGCACTCGCTATTGTTCGGTCTTTAGATGCGTTCATAAAAGTCCACTTATATCTAGATGCCATCAATGTCGTCAGCTGACCTATGGATAGTGACATAGCAGACGACATTAAAAATTAGTATTTACCACCGCAAAGTGGTATTTATATGTATATATATTCTTGTAAAATTCAAATTTATAGATATATTACTGTTTAATATTAAATCAATTGGCCATTGAATCGATGAAGGCATAAGATGATATTAAGTTAGAAATTTGATTGTTCTAATTGGATGATGGCTTTTATTACATGTTTATTTTTTGTTGGTGTCTTATGGCGAGTTTTTATGATGAGGTTTTAAGATTATTGCATACACAAATGTTTATGAGAGTTTTACATATTTCTTTATCTAGATACAATTATATTATATTGAATTTGGGGAACGTAAGATAGACATGATATAATTGATAATGTTTGGGGAGAATTATAGAGGTGTTAGTTACTTGGTATTGAAGTATTGACTACGATGTTATTTTCCTATTAGATGATATAGATGATAAAATTTTTAAATTTTTTTTTTTTTTTAAAAGTTAAATTAATGAATATGGGAATGTATCTTAGAATTTTACTATCAATAATTAAAATTAAATCAAATGATATTTTTAGAATTTATTGGATGAGATTTGAATCCTAAATCTTAGACAAATTACTCTTATTAATTAGATGATATTGAATGCCTTTATAGATTCATTGTAGTATTATTAGTTTATGCATTTAGCATGTTGAGTCTGTTAGGATTGAGTCGACATTAGAGGGGGTGAATTAGTATTTTCATTAAAATCATCGATTTGAAAAATTTTTGTTCGATAAAAAATCGTATCGGAAAGATGTTAACTTGAAAGCGTACGGAAACGTAGTGAATAAGTAAGTAGTTTGCAATGAAAGTAGAAAGCTTAAAGTAAATGCAAATCGAGTTTTATAGTGGTTCGGTCATCATGATTTATATTTACTTTCGATTCCTCTTTCGTTGATGTCATTGGCATTCATTAACGATCTTCCTTCAATTGGTGAAGATCAACTACCCTTTTACATTCTTTCTTCTTTTCACGGGTTTAGGAGATAATCCTTATAAGTCGCTCTTTTTTAGATCTCACTTCCTCCTTTAGATGAATTTCTAAATATTAGAAAGTGATCCTAAATCCTAAGAGAGTTTCTCAAATTTTTTTCAAGCATTCTTTTCTCATTTTACAACTCAATTCTTTCTTAGTTATGTAAGAATAATTGAGGTATTTATAAACCCTAAATAATTTTAAAATTGAAGAAAAAAAGGGTTTTATTTCGGGTTTTTTAGGTCTAGGTGGTACCATCGCCTGTGTTGGGTGGTATCATTGCCTGTAGCATTAACATTGAATGGTATCATCGTCCAGTCTGGGAGACTATGTATGGGTGGTATCATCATCTAGATTAGTGATCTATCGCTTGAAATTGGGCGGTATCATCGCTCAGTCTGGCGGTATTATCACCTAACATAGTTTTGGAGATTGTGTCTCAGAGATTGAGTCACTAGCGGTGCCATCACTTGACTCAACTTTTGGGTCACTGAATAAGCCTTTTTCTTAGCTTAAATCAATCCAAATTTGGGCTCAATTGACTCCTAATTGAGTTGGCTTAATTATATTTTAAACCAACTCAATTATGACTTAAACTAATTTGATTTAGGTAAATTATTGTAAAGCATAAATCATGTGTTGTCTGGCATGTCATTGGTTTTTTC
This sequence comes from Musa itinerans, assembly GCA_001649415.1. Lineage (NCBI taxonomy): Eukaryota > Viridiplantae > Streptophyta > Magnoliopsida > Zingiberales > Musaceae > Musa > Musa itinerans. Next base: position 60,298 of record LVTN01001133.1, read on the forward strand.
GGTGCTTTGTTCGATCCTTCGACGCATTGTCTTCTTTTTTGGCGTATTGTCCAATCGGTATGTTGACACCCACAACTTCCGATCTCCTTGGCGTAATGTTTGATCTTTTGGCTCGATGCTCGAATTCATGGCATAAAGTTTTCTGTTGACACGTCGACTGATCCTTCGACCCGACGTCCAATCTTCTGACATATTTAACTTCGGCCTAACATCTAATTCCTCCTACTTTAAATAATTTGCCTTTCTTGATCAAAACTAGTCCTACGTCACTCAAAACGTAGATTAGATCATAAACATATCAATTGATTTTATCATCAAAATATGAGATTTAATAATCTTTTCTTTTTTGATAATGACAATCAATTGATGATGGAGTTTAAACTAAATAAACCCTATCAATATGTCATATTGATAAAAACATAAATTTAAAAAATAAATTATGAATCCAAGCAACTTGTCATCATAAAATCATATATAATCAAAATTTCAATATATCATTCTATATATGATTGTCATTATAACTTCTCCTTTGTCATCAACAAAAAAAGAGAAGTGCAATTAATAAGTTTTTGAAATATAATTTCAAATCATTGTATTATAAACATAGTTTCAAGTTTTTGAAACATCATTGCATATATCATTATGTAAGCTAGCAAAATTTTCAGATATGAAAGTTAGCAAAACTTTTGTATCTTTTAAGATGTGTAAGATATGTCTTTGTATCTTCTTGAAATATACAAGATAGCAAACTTTGCTTCTCTTTTGAGATGAGCAAGCTAGTAAGTTTGCTTTTCTTTGCAATGTGCAAGCTAACAAGTTTTACTTTCTTTTGCAATATGCAAATTAGCAAATTTAATAAGCTTTACATTATTTTTGAATATATAAGCTAGTAAATTTTATAATATTTTAGAACATGTAAGTTAGCAATTTTATCTTCCTCTATTATTGTAAAAAAGAATGGAAGAATATAATTTTATAATTTTTTTCCCTTTACATCAATTTTCACATCATGACAAAGATAAATAACAAGGATAAATTTATATCAATATTTCAATCATAAAAAATACAAGATCAAGTCATGAATATCAAAAGACTATATATCATTTTTGACAAAAAAAAATTTGTAAATAAAAAATGATCTTGATTTAAAAAGAAAACTCAAGTTATAAAAATTAAGAAATCAATATCATGATCCGAAAAATATATGAGTTTATACATTTGGAAGATTTAACATTCAAGCTAGTAATTTTCTTACTTCCCTTAGTCATTGTAAGAAAGAAGAAGAGGGGAATAAAACAATGGTGTAATTCATTTCCTTCTAACATCAATGCTCTGAGCATCACATAAGGTATACAACCATAGATATAAAGAATTTGTACATAACAAAACTTAAGTCATAAATTATCAAGATGTTAAGTGGCATAGCATGGTTTATTAGGATAAGTCTTTTCTTTAGTGAATAGCAAAAAGAATTATAAGAGAATAAAATATGAAAAATCTTGATTCATAATAAATCTCAATTTACAAATATCAAGTAAAAGAATCAAAATTTATTTGGATGAACTTCTTCTTTAGCAAAAAGGAACATAGGAGAATAAAAGATCTTGTTTATATATAAAAAAATCTCTAAGTTATTAAGATCATGATTCATATAAAAAAAAATCACAAGTTATAATTCTAAGAAATCAAGAGAGAAATCATCATTCATTTAGATAATATTTATTTAAATTTAAATCATCAAATCATTAAAATCACTTTCAAAATATTCAAAATGATATAAAATAGATTTATCAATTTCTTATTGAAAAATCGATAAGATAGAGAAATTTTCAAAATACATTCCCTTTTTATTTATTTCAATTCATGTGATTGATTTCATACAAGCATGTCTTTGTTTTTTTTATCCCAAACAAAACATAAATCATCGTTAAAAATCGAAAGAGTAAGATTTATCACAAAAATCATCAAGATCAAAAAGTGTAACACATAATTCCAAAATATATGATTTTAAATCATCATTACTTCAAATCCTCATACATTATAAAATCATCAAGTATGTTACTAAACCTTTTAACATTTTCATTATATCATTACATCATTAAAACATCAAGTATGATTTCATTGAACATAAGATATTTTCAATTAAAATCATTTTGTTTGTTGTAGTAATGTATTTTTTTTTTTAAATCACTAGAAAAAGAAGCATGATAATTTTTTTATATTTTTTTATGTTTTACTAACTAGTTTAAAAATAACTCACGAAAAGCATCAAGTAATTTTATAATAAAATAAAGGAGTTTCGTTTGAGTTGTTTACCTCATTGTTGAGAGTCATCAAAGTGAAGTTTGCCACTTTATCTTCATCGGTTTGCTTTTCGTCTTTGGATGTACTCATTTTGTTCCAAGTCACCTTGAGTGTTTTCTTATTCTTTGGCAACTTTTTCTTTTTATGTTCATTTGTATTATTAGTTTCATGTTTTATAAATTTTATAAATTTACTTATGAGGAGTTTTATGTCATTATCACTTGAGCTTTTGCTCGAGTTGTCTTCTTTTATTCTAAGTACAAAATCCTTCATGTTCTTTGGAAGGTTATTTTTAAGTTCGTCATGTGCCACATAAGTCATTTTATAGATCATCAAAGACCCGAAAAGTTCTTTAAGTAAAAATTTATTTAAATTGTTTGTCTCTTGTATTGCCGTTACTTTTGGATTTCAACTTTTTGGAAGGGATCTTAGTATTTTATTAACAAGTTCAAATTTTAAAAAATATTTATCAAGTGCTTTCAAACTATTGATAACATCCGTAAAATGGGTGTATATGTCAACGATAGTTTCGTTTGGTTTCATTCGAAATAATTTAAAATCATACATTAAAAGATTAATTTTTGAATCTTTAACTCTACTAGTATCTTCATGTGTGATTTCAAGTGTGTGTCAAATCTCAAGCTATTTCGCAAATAGAAACTCGATTGAATTTATTTTTATTCAAAGCATAAAATAAAGTATTCATACCTTTGACGTTAAAAAAGAAAGTTTTCTTTTTCTTCAAATCATTCCAATCGTTTATTGGAAAGAAGACTTTTGAAATCCGTTTTCAATAATATTCCATAAATTGAGATTCAACGAAAGCAAAAAAACTCTCATCCGAGTTTTTCAATAAGTGTAGTTTGTTCCATTAAACAAAGGAGGACGAATGATATAGTGACTTTTTTGAAAGCTAAAAAGAGTTATTTCTTTTGGGTGTTGAACTAAATGAGAAAAATGTAGCTTTGATACTAATTGTTAGGATCGAGTCGACATTAAGAGGGGGTGAATTAGTGCTTTCGTTAAAATCACTAATTTGAAAAACTTTTGTTTGATGAAAAATCATATCAAAAAGATGTTAACTTGAAAGTGTACGGAAGTATAGTGAATAAGTAAGTAAAGCAGTTTGTAATGAAAATAAAGAGCTTAAAGTAAATGCAAATAGAGTTTTATAGTGGTTTAGTCGTCATGATTTACATCAACTTTTGTTTCTTCTTTCGTCGGGGCTACCGGTATCCACTAACGATCTTCCTTCAATGGGCAAAGATTAACTACCCTTTTATACTCTTTCTCCTTTTCACGGGTTTAGGAGACAACTCTTACAAGGCTTTCTTTCTTAGACCTTATTTCTCCTTTTAGACGAATTTCTAAATACTAGGAAGAAGTGATCCTAAATCCTAAGAGAGTTTTTTAATTTTTTTTCAAGTATTTTTTCCTCCTTTTTTAACTCAATTTTATTCTCAATTCTTGCTTAGCCATGCAAGAATAGTTGAAGTATTTATAGACCCCAAATGACTTCAAAATTGGAACAAAAAAATGTCTCATCTTGGGTTTCCCGGGTCTTGGTGGTATCACCGCCTATGTTGGGTGGTATCATCGCTTGACATAGTTTGGGAGATTGTGTTTGGGCGGTAGCATCGTCAAACTAGGCGGTGGTCGCCCAAACTGGCGGTATCACCACCTAGTTTGGCGATGCTACCATCTAATACAGTCTTGGAGACTGAGTCACTAGCGGTGCCATCGCTTGGACCGATGGTGCCATCGCTTGACTTAACTTTTGGGTCACTGAATGAGCCTTTTTCTTGACCCAAAATAGCTCCAATTCGGGCTTAGTTGGCTTCTAATTGAATTAGCTTAATTACATTCTAAACCAACCTAATTACGACCTAAACTAACTCAATTTAGACAAATTATTACAAAGCACGAATCATGTGTTGTTTGGCATGTCATTAGTTCTTTCGGTGTTTCGTTCGATCTTTCGATGTATCGTCCTCTCCTTCGACGTACTGCCCAATTGACATGTTGACACTCGCTACTTTCGATTTCCTTGACACAATGTTCGATCCTTCGGCCCGATGCCCGAATTCATTGTACGAAGCCTTCTGTCGACATGTCGATCGATCCTCCGGCCCGACGTATAATCTTTTAACATGTTCAAACTCCGGCCCAACATTTGATTCCTCCTACTATAATTAATTTGCCTCTCCTGATCGAAGCTAATCCTATATCACTCAAAACACAGATTAGATTACAAATATATCAATTAATTTTATTATCAAAATCCGAGATTCAGTCATGTTTATCATGCTCATTTTGAATGTTTTATGTAACTTAGTAAATAGCAGTCATTAATTTGATAATGACTTGGTTTGACATTCTCTCCTATTGTTGGGGTAAAAAAAATCCGGATTTTAATTTAAAATTAATAAAATATTTAAATAACGAAATATTTTATTAATTTTAAATTAAAATCCGGATTTTAATTTAAAATTAATAAAATATTTAAATAACGAAATATAAAGTTAAAATTTAAAATATAATTATTATTTTATGGTAAAATCTCATCTTTATGTGCAAGATTAATGGAGATTTTTATCTCAAGATTAAATTGGTATTCTCTCTCTTATGAGTGTGATTACAACCAAATGATAGACATATAAACAAGTGTAGAAATTATAATGATTTCTTGATTCTTAATTGACCGGGGATTTAGGACTCTATTTATAGAGCCTAGAAATACCTCAGAGGTTACCATAAAAGGGTATAGTCCAAAATGTAAATATCCAAAAAAATTAAAATTAAAATTAAAATTAAAATTAAAATTAAAAAATTAAATCGAATAAAAGTAAGGTTACGGTCGGAGGCTTGTTGCCCGCCAGTATCATTGTTGATGGTGTAAAAGTCTTCTCAAACTATGGCATCAAAGACATAATTGCATGAAAAGGTATTCTTCAATTGATGGCTTTATATGAGTTTAAGCGATTTGGACCTTTTTCTTCATCAATCTTTCAGCCACTATTGACCATATCAAAACATGTTATCTCATTTCTTAGATGATTCATCTCTAAGCAAAAGATATCATTAATGAATAATTTTGAAGACGTGAAGGCGTCAGGCCATCTTTAGATTGAATCCGTCCAGGTCAATTTAATAAGCTGGACTTTCGTGTCTGCCTCACCCAATTATCGTGCAGGCATCATCTTATTTTTGTACTAATGGGTCCCGCAAACATGATGCGATCAACTAAAAGACAGGGTTAGGTATGCAGGGGCGGCTATGGTTCACGTGTTACCCGTGCTTCCCGCTTGAGCTTGGATATGTTATGCTTCCATCGGTAGCATGGCGGAGGCCCGTTGGATGTTCTAAGTGGGCCCAGTTTTGGCTTCCTTAGCCGATGGTTTAACATCAAGATAGAGCGGTATTTTATATATATATATATATATATATATATATATATATTGTTAAGTCCGAAATAGTTGTTCGATTTGGATGTTCAATCTTAATTAAATATTTGTCTATGATTTTTTCTATGTTTGTCTCAGTTCAATCTTAATTAAATATTTATTCGTCTAACTTTTAGGGTGTGAAATTTTATAAGACTATATCGATGGTGTTCTAATGAATGTCCCTTTAAATGTTAACTTGATCGAAGATTTGAAAGATTTAGATGAAGCTTGGGAGCAATGTTTAAGAGTGACGGAGAGTACACTTGGGAAGTTTTCTTATAGTGGACTCTTTGGATCATTATTTGTGTAATCAAAATTGATCACGAGAGAATTGGGTGTTTGTTCTAGGCTTATCAGTGTGGTCTAGCTATTGGCGACATGTTGTTTATGTTGATCAATGAGATATTTCTTCATAGCTAATGTCTATGGTGGTGGCAATGTATATCATTAGTATATTCCTCGGTTATCCACTTGTTGGATGAACAAAGTCAATTAACCTCCTATATATATATATATATATATATATATATGTATGTATATATATGTATAAGTATATGTAT
>LVTN01001133.1:76555-99678 GCA_001649415.1 Musa itinerans
GGCCCAATTGCCCCAAGATTAAGTTAATGGGATCACCTCCCATTTCTAACTTAATCAACGTGCTAACTACGATATTTCTTAAGACATTTACTGCAGCTTGCTCCGGTGCGTCAATCGTTTCTTCCGGCGAGCTTCCGACGATCTTCCAGCGAACATCCGACGAACCTTCGACGATGCTCCTGCGGACTTCCAGCAAACTCCTAGACTTGCGACGATCCACTTGGCGAGTTCCGACGAGCTTCTTTGGCAAGCTCCTGGACTTCTCGGATTTGTTCCCGCAGAACCTCCGACGACTGTCCGGACTTCCATCGAACTCTCGAACTCCCAACGTGATCATAGTCTTGACTCCGGCGCAACTCCTGCTGCATGTCTTACTTTCATTGTAATTAATCCTGCACACTTATCTCAACATATGGATTAGATAACAAATGACAATTGATTTCATCATCAAAATCCGAGATTCAACAATCTTGAACATGTCAACTCCTAGGTTATGCACTTGTTTCTTAGTCTTTCAAGAAACAAAATTCTGTTGCATTATCTACAGCTCAAACCGAATATATAGCAACAAGTGTATGTCATACACAAGTTATTTAGATGAAAAATACTTTAGAAGATTATGGACTTTGCTTAAAAAATATTCCTATAAAATGTGATAATACTAGTGATATTTGTTTAATAAAAAACCTTATTCAATACTCTAGAAATAAACATATTGATATTATGTATCATTTTATTAGAGATCATATTAATAACCATGATATATCTCTAGAATTTATTGATACAAAATATCAATTAGCTGATATTTTTATGAAACTATTGAATGAGAAATAATTTGATTTTATTAGAAGAGAATTAGGCATGTTAAATCTTCATAATGCATGAATTTCTCTTATACATTTTTTAGATTTCTCAATTTTTCGTAATTTAAGTTTTCTTTTTAAATCGAGATTGTTTCCTATCATTCCTTCTTCTTTCTATTTACAAAAGAAGAGTTTTTGATTCATGGACTTTGATAGTCACAACTTGATCTTTTATTTTTCATGATCATTTCCTATGAATCCTTTCTCTTTCTATTTACAAAAGTAGAGCTTTGATTCATGGATTTTCGGATTCATGACTTAATCTTTCTTTCGTTCATGTGAAGGTTGAAATATTTGCACCATTGAATCCTTCCCTTCTCCTTTCTTTCTTTCCTTAATAACAAAGGAGAGAAAGGGGAGAAAGAGAATTGCTAGCATCCCAAAGAGAAGTAAAAGTGTTAGCTTGCATATTTAAAAAGTGTTAGCTTATACATCTTAAAAAGCAAAAATTTTGTTAAACTTCACATCTCAAAAACTTGCTAGTTGCACTTTTCTCTTTTTTTTTTTTTGTTGATGATAAAGGGGGAGAAGTAATGATGAATGATTTAAAAATTTTAATATTTTGGTATCATGCATGTTATGACTGAAGTGATGATGACTTGTTTTGGTATCATGCATGTTATACCCAAAGTGATAATGACTTATTTTGGTATCATGCATATTATGCCCAAAGTGATGATGACTTGTAATGTTATGAAATTGTGAATGTTATATTTTGATGGTTTGAAACTATGTTTAAATGATGATGCATAATGTATGAAATTTTAAAATGATATATTGCATATGATCAAAATTGTTTTACTTGAATTCAAAGATTATTATTCTTTTTGAATTCAAGTTTGCCTTATTTTAATATGACATATAGATAGTCGGAGTTAAGGTTAACTCCGTCATCAATTGGTTGTCATCATTAAAAAGTGGGAGATTGTTAAAACTCATATTTTGATAATGAAATCAATTGATGAATTTATGATCTAATCCATATTTTGTAAAATGTGATGCAGGACTAACTACGGTCATGAAAAGTAAAACAATTAAAGTAAAAGAATCAAACATTGGGCTGGAGTCAAAGATCGAGCATTGGGCTGGAAGAATCGGACAATGCGTCGAGAACGGATGTTGCAGGAGTCAACATGCCAATGGATCGGGCGATACGCCGAAGGTTCGGACAATGTGCCGAAAGTTCGTCGGGAGTTCGCTAAGAGTTCGGATAAACAAATGACGTGTCGGACAATTGAGATTTCATGATTTGTAATTGTTTAAGTCTTAATTATCGTAATTAGGTCTTAAATTGAGTTAGTATTTGGTGTAACCCTACTAATTTAATTAGGGGTCAATTGAGCATAAATTAATGATGAAGTAGGCCTATTGGATAGCTCATTCAGTGACCTGGAGCCAAGTTAGGCGGTGGCACTACCAGGTCTGGCAGTAGAACCACTTGAGGCTCGATCTTTCAAGTAGTGTTTAGGCAATGGTATCACCCAGACTAACGGTAGTATAGCCTAGTGTCGGGTGATGGTACCACCCAGATAAGTGGTGGTACCGCCCATACACAGTCTTCTAGGCTACGTTAGGCGGTCGTACTGCTCAAACAAGCGGAAGTACCATTATAGCAAGGTTATCAAGCGATAGTACCGTCCAGTACTAGCGGTGGTATCGCTAGTACCTTGAAAACCTAGGATAAGACTATTTTGGCTCCAAATTTGAATTCATTTGGGTCCTATAAATACCACACTCATCCTTGCTCGGTTCACAGAAGAACTTGAACAAAATATTATGTGAAAATACTATTGTAATTCTTTAAGAGTTTTCCTTTAACTCTAAGTTTTGAATTTAGTCTATGAGAAAGATGAGAGAATTGTAAAGGTTATCTCCTAAACTTATTAAAATAAAAAAATAATTATAAGAGGATAATTGATCTTTGTCCATTGAAAGAAGATCAATAGCGAAAGCCAATGACTTCGACGGAGGAGGAATCGGGAGTGAACGTAGGTCACGAAGACTAAACTACTATAAATCCGATATGCCATTTTATTTTACTGTTTACCTTCATTGCTTTCTTATTTAAATGTCTACTATTTTTGCTTACACTCTTACGAATGTTTTTAAGTTTAAACGTATTTTCGTTACCAATATTTTTACCAAAAGTACTAATTTACTCTTCTAGTGTCAATTTGATCCTAACATGTTTGTCATTATCGAAAATATAATTAGGATATTAAAATTACCTTTCTAGACATTATTTTCGTGTTAAAAAATGATCTTACAATAAATATAATTAAAAATTTTACATTTATAATTATAGAGATTGAAATATAAATTTTTTAAGTTTAAGAATTAAAATGCTAAAGGAATAATATGTAATTAGCTCAATAAAATTTTGAATTCATCCCTTTTTCTTAAATGATCGAACAATAAATTGCCAAAACAATATCTTAGCCCGTGTATTCCGGAATGTTCATTGAATCAACAAGCAACCATTAAAGAAAAATAGAAACGCAGTGTTCAATAATAACAAAAGGAGGAGCTGCATAATTCCAAGCGAACATTAAATAAATATTCTCCGGATTCTAATTAACTACAAAAGCTCCACGATGAAGTAAAAATTTTCTCAGCAACTTGCATTTCTATTTGATACCATCATCACATCTTATCCAGCAGATGATAAATAAATATTTGACCTAATTAAGTCACAAAAAGATATTCATCCAATTCTAATCTTTCTATAAATTAATTAACGTCGTTATCAATCAGCACCACTTCCACCACCCCCCGCCACCACCAACAAGCGATTCAAATTATAATGTCGACAGAAGGTAACAGGTGAAAACCCATCGACGGGAAAGGAACAAAATTGACCTGGAGGTTCTTTATTTTGTCCACGTTCTTGTAGTGATATACATGCCCATCGTCTTCCACCAATCACCCACCGTGGGCCACGCCGCCCATTGCGAGCGGCGCCACTGTCGCCTCCACCCCCTACCCCCATCGTGAGCGACACCGTCCCCTCTGCCTTCGCCACTACCGCCTCACCCTACCCCGCCCCCTTCTTGTTGGCGCTCTTCTGTCTTCCTCCTTGTCATTGCTGCCCTCTAAGTCACCCATGACGCCCTCTGGCCCCGCTCATGGGGGCACCCGCCCTTTCGGCCCCAATCGCACCTTCACCTGGGCCCACCTTGCCCGCTTCTTCGTTAGCCATCTCGCTGATTACCGCGTCTTTGTCACCTCTCCTGACTAGTTGTCAATTTCTCCAGTCTAGCATCTTCGATGAGATGGACCTTGTCGCCTCGCTCACCATCTGCTTCATTTTCCTCCTACATGCCTTCCTCGCGATTAAAGAGCTCCCTCCGCAACGAAGGCGACAACACGTGGAGGGAGCGACGGAGGGGCCGTGCGAGGAAGGTGGCGATGCATGAAGGGAGCTCTTCGATCGTGAGGAAGAGGAAGCAACGGAGGGCGATGCAAACAAGGGATGAGAAAGAAGAAGTGGGGTGTGATCGGCGCGGGCGACGTCGACGGTGCGGTCGAGGTTGGAATGGTGGGGGCCCCATGAGAGGGGCTAAAGGGCACCATAGGTTACCTGGAGGGTAGTGACGGTAAGGAGGACGACGGAGGACCGCCAGCGAGAAGGAGCGGGGCGGGGCGACAGTGGCGAAGGCGAAGAGAGCGATGACGTTCGTGATGAGACTAGGGGCGAGGGTGACGAGCGATCACTCGCGGTGGGTGGCCGGTGGAAGATGGAAGGATATTTTTGGTACTTTTGACCAAAAAGTTCAATAATAGAAGCTTAAAATATCCTACCTATGTATAATAATAGAATAAGATGGCTCGCTTTCTACGTTCTCTAGCAACCAATACGGACTTGTTCTCTTTTTAATGTGGCGTGATCGCATTTCTCATCAATCTTTTTACATCAAAAAAGAAAAATCATATTGAGTCTTCCATTGATCAAATAATTGAACTAATACCTAATAACATATAAAAATAACTCTTCGCTCATAGTCACCTTTGGATATTTATATTAAAAAATTATACGTAACGGGTTGATTCAAAAAGAGGGAAATGAGAAGCAAAAAAAAAACTGCTCTGCAATAAAAAATAAATAAAAGAAATAGTGTTTCTTTTGGGGAGAGTTTTCCGCAATCTAAACCACATAGGTAACTTATACGAATCTGCTCGCTATTTATTACCATGGCGTATATAATAGAGGTCCAATGATGTACCAACACCATGAGGTGGCACGCTGCAATTGGTGGCCGACTCGCCGCTGCGCAAGCACACCGTGGGCCGTCCGTCGGTTTCTGAGTCACGTGGGATCGACGACACAAATCACCGCATCATGTCGGGACGAGTCTCATCGGACGGCTCTCGCTGGCCGACATGGGCGAATATTCCATCGAATCGAACCGTGGTAGCTCGATGGTGGCAGGGGTGAATCGCGATTCCTCCTCCAGTCCCTGAAACCGGTTTCTCGCGAAGCGCGAGAGATATTTAATGCCGCGTCTTCTTTCCCAAGTCACCGACGCTGTGCGCATCGCTGACCTGAATTCCTTGAACTCGAGAGGGGGAGGGGGAGGAGAAGTGAGGCCGGAGAAGAATTCCGAAAAACTAGGTCAGATTTCTAACTCTCAGTCTTCTCTCGTTTTTGATATGTGATGAGCTCGGTATTTTTCTGAAGAGCGCCGATCAGCTCAAGATCTGAACTCCGATCTGTTTGATCTCTGAGAATGCATCCCGATCCTTCTCATCTGAGTCTGAAACACTCCATCTTCCTCTAGGTCGATGTGTTTTCAGTGAGATTTTTCATTTTTGTTTGCCTGTCTTGAATCTTTGCTTCCGATCGGTTTCTTTTGGTTCGTCATGATTTTGATCTTTTAAGTAGGTCTTTCCTTGTGGTTATTATGATTTGTTTTGGTCGCTAGGATCCATGGCGAACATCGACATCGATGGGATCTTGAAGGAGTTGCCCAACGATGGGCGGGTGCCGAAGACGAAGATTGTATGCACGCTGGGGCCGGCATCCAGGTCGGTGCCGATGTTGGAGAAGCTGCTGAGAGCTGGCATGAACGTCGCCAGGTTCAACTTCTCACATGGAACCCATGAGTATCACCAGGAGACCATCGACAACCTTAGGATCGCTATGCAGAACACCCAGATATCGTCCGCCGTCATGCTCGACACCAAGGTCCTTTGTTTTCTCTGACCATCTTTAGCTTCCGATTCATTTTTATTGCAGCTGATTATTAGTCAAATTTTGGACTATTTTGCAGAAAATGTTTGATTATAAGAGCTTCTGGTAGATCATCATATGCTTGTTGCTAAACTAATTACTGCTCGACACCAATCATATTCCGTCTCAGTCCTTTTTCCCGCTGTTTTTTTTTTATTCTTTTTTTTGTTTTAAGATTATGCTCGATAAGCTGAAACTTTTATTTCACTTCTACATTTCATAAATGTTAACAGTTGGGCCTCCAAAAAAAAAACAACGAAAATGAGAAAAAAAGATATAATATATCGTTCCTCAGGTAAGATCCGAAATTGGCTAGTATATTTACAGATTTGTCGTTCGAGTCGTGACACCAAATACATTCATTTAATTTTTTCCGCTTGCTTAAATTATATAATTTTTCCTCTAATCTGCATAACAGATACAGTAGTAAGCTTGTATTCAACTGATGATAACTTACCTTACCAGTTAGATATAAGAAGTTCAATCAATTTGCTATTATATCTAAAGCTAAATAAGAAAAAAAAAGTCCAAGAAACTTTCTTCCATGTATAACAAAGTTACAAAAGATTTCTGCCTACCTGTGGCAGACACCTTAAGATTTCCAATATTTTTATATTTACTGAACTCGGTTTGAGTTCTTCATCAACAGACAAACTTATGCTAATTAACTGTGCTGTTATGGACAGCTGTGACAGTGGCTAAACCTGTTTGCAGAGAAGTTTCATTCTTTTCTTTTCACTCGAATGCTAATAGAAACCAATTACTTTTGAATGTCAATATGCAAAAAACCTTCTATCAAAGTTTTATTTCTTAAAATTTCTTTTCCACTTTGTCAGTTCTTTTCTTCTGAATGCCTTTAAGGTCATGCAATGACCTTTTAAACTCGTGAGAGGATTTCCATGTGAATCTTTTGTCGAATTCCTTATTCAGCAAAATTCTAATAAGTAGAAATGGGTTGTGAAAAAGGTTTACAAATTATTGTTCAAAAAACCTTCCATCAATACCGATATTTATTTCTCTAATAGCTTCATCCACTGGTCTCATCTTGTTGCCATACAGTTTAGGGGCAAGTTTTTAGTTCCACATTTATAACATGGTTTTCTTCTCCATTATTTATGGAGATCGAAAGAAGAAGCTGGTACAAATGACAAGCTTACAGGTTATTTGAAATTTAAACACTCTTTGCCAGTTGATTTGATTAATTGTTTATATGGATTTTGTTTTTTCTGTTTTGCTTGTCAATTTATCTGGTGGTGTCACTGATGCTTGTATATGATAGTTTTAAGAACAAAATATTTTTTTCCCCTTCTCTTCAGAACTCAACCGCTGCTATTTCAACAACATCAAGAGCTGGAGTGTCCATTCGCCATCCTTGTTGCTATATTTTAGTCAGCGATCGATTATTTCATTTCTCAGATGATGCTTTACTTTGTAGTTTAGATATGTATTAAAGATTGTCTAGATCCTTCCATAAGGAAATTGATCGTCCCTGCATGTTGCATGGTGTAACTTTGAAACAAAGCCAGGTCCTACAACTTCTTAACAGAGCCAATCACTCACCTGGAAGGAATCAATGTTCAAATTGGTGTTTTGAGAGTGAATCAAGGTGCCATCATGTGTTCAAATTGGTCTTCTGAGATTGGCTCAAGGTGCCACTTTCACAAAATATTTAAACAAGTGGAAACATCTATGTATGTGGGTAATTACTTATATATGTAAATTTATGTAGACACCACACCAAGAACCTAAACCATGTATGCAGCATCATTTCCTGAAGAAACAATCCTCACATGTAGAAGTAATTTGTGTGTCTATCATGCTAATTCTTAAGTCTATATTGGATTTTAATTATTATATTTTTCTTATTTTTTTCCTGCATGCAAATTCATTTATGTTGTCAGGTTCCTGAAGTATCTACCCTGACTCTTACTGTGTCATCACAGGGTCCTGAGATTCGTACTGGCTTCCTGAAGGATGGAAAACCAATCAAACTTAAGGAAGGTCAAGAAGTTATAGTCACCACTGATTACAGCATCAAGGGCGATGAGAACATGATTTCTATGAGTTACAAGAAGCTTCCTGTAGATGTAAAACCTGGAAATACTATTTTGTGTGCTGATGGTACCATAACCTTGACTGTCCTGTCATGTGACCCAGATGCTGGGACTGTGAGATGCCTTTGTCAGAACACAGCAACATTAGGTGAGAGGAAAAATGTTAATCTTCCAGGTGTTGTGGTTGATCTCCCCACACTGACTGAGAAAGATAAGGAAGACATCATGGGGTGGGGTGTTCCAAACAATATTGATATGATTGCTGTATCATTTGTGCGCAAGGGGTCGGATCTTGTTACTGTTCGTCAGTTTCTTGGGCCATATGCAAGACACATAAAGCTGATGTCAAAGGTGTGTTTTTTTTGTCTGCAACAACATTAATATTTCAGAAGCACAAATGCATTTCCCAGTAAGAAAAAAGGCCTCAAGGACAACCTAGTTCTAGTCAGAATGATCATGCCCCCATCGGCTGTTATTTTGACTTCTTGAGGCCACTGGGGTGTCTGCTTCTTGCCTGCTTATTGTTTTATGGATCACGAGTAGACATTGATTGCATAGTGAATTCAATAACTCAAGATTAATATGAGGGAATTATAAATTGGCTATCCAAAATGTTCAAGATGATCTGCACCTTTCAGATTGTCCGCATACTAATTTATAAGTCAAAAGACTCTTTCCTATCCATTAAATTTTTTAACAAATGAGTTTCATAATTTCATTAATCTTTTTTCATAATTCCAACACTTTGTAAAGCATTGATCATTTGAATATCGGATTATCATTACAGAATCTCCAAAGGATGGATCTAGCTCACTTTTTATTGTTGGTATAAGATATGCATCATGCTTTCACGTAGATAAAGATGGGATAAGATCCATGGAGCCAATCCTATATGGTTGGTTTGCTACTGAAGGCCTGTTGTTACATTGTTGTTTGCATTGGCTGAAGTAACCCGTACAAATTAGTATGCCATATGTTTTTCTTTTTCCTTCTTTTTTGTGTGTATACATGTTCACCTTAGTTTCTTTCAGCATAGAGCTCCTTGAGCATTTTTCTCATAGGTCCTTAAACTGATGATTTGTAGATATTTTGAGTTTGATGTTCTTTTTATACTTTAGAATTTTCATTGCAAAAAAATTGCTGAGTTGTCGAACCATCGAAATCTCATCTTCTTGTTATTTGTATGTATAGGTTGAGAACCAGGAAGGTGTAATCAATTTCGATGAGATCTTGAAGGAGACAGATTCTTTCATGGTTGCTCGAGGTGATCTTGGGATGGAGATACCTGTTGAGAAGATATTTCTTGCTCAAAAGATGATGATATACAAATGCAACCTTCTCGGAAAGCCTGTTGTCACCGCCACCCAAATGCTTGAATCAATGATCAAGTCCCCTCGTCCAACACGTGCTGAAGCTACGGATGTTGCAAATGCTGTTCTAGATGGCACGGATTGTGTCATGCTCAGTGGTGAAAGTGCAGCTGGTGCTTATCCTGAGCTGGCAGTGAAGATTATGGCCAGGATATGTGTCGAGGCTGAGTCCTCCCTAGATTATGAGGCCATTTTTAAGGAGATGATAAGGTCTACTCCTCTGCCCATGAGCCCACTGGAGAGTCTTGCATCTTCGGCTGTCCAGACGGCGAACAAAGCCAAGGCCCAGTTGATTGTAGTCTTGACTCGTGGTGGAACCACAGCCAAATTGGTTGCTAAATATCGACCAAGAGTTCCAATCCTTTCAGTTGTGGTTCCTGTGCTGACCACAGATTCATTCGACTGGTCTGTCAGTGATGAATCACCTGCAAGGCAAAGCCTCATTTATAGAGGACTTATTCCATTACTTGCAGAAGGTTCTGCTAAGGCTACGGATTCTGAGTCAACAGAGGTGATCCTTCATGCCGCACTCAAGTCAGCAGTGGAGAGACAGCTTTGCAAACCAGGTGATTCTGTTGTTGCACTCCACCGAATCGGTGTTGCTTCTGTCATAAAGATCTGCATTGTGAAGTGATTGAGGAAGTTGCTCGCTGCAACTGAAATCGCTGTTGTTCCTTTTGTCGTATGTAGCAATCGTCTTTCCAAGCTCAGCATGCTGCTTTCAGGCATGTTATTCTTAACAAACTGAGCTGGTCATTGGAGAAAGAGAACTCCATTTCTAGTGCATTGTTTCCATGTTGTTTTGTGATTCCTAGAACCATGCTTTCATCTGGCTTCAGGCCAGCTGATACAGACAGAGGTGCTTATATTTCTGTTGAAATTGATTCCAATAAAAGGTGCATGTGGAAAAAGACTGTCAGTTAACAAGATCAATCTCCTCGTGTCTGGTTACTATGAAGAGGAGGTTAGACACTCATGAGATGGCTTTACATATTAAGTTGCTTATTGCTTATCTTGTAAATCTAAAAAGTGTTTGATGAGGGTGTTTGACATGAATCTTATTGCTTATCTGGTACACTTGCAGTTAAAAAGTAGTGTTTCGAGTTAAGGATGGATTTCTGTCTTTGCCATCTGCAGCTGCAACAGAGCATATTAAATATTTCTTTTATTAGACTTTACATCACACCAAAACTAGGTAGATGTTGATAGATGATCATGATAATGATAACTTAAGGAGGGATTTCTGTCTTTGCCATCTACAGCTGCAACAGAGCATATTAAATATTTCTTTTATTAGACTTTAACTAGGTAGATATTGATTGATAGAAAATCATGATATAGATAAATATAGAATGATAATTTTACCTTCCTTATATGATCTAATCCTCAGTAAATTTATGATTTGAGGATCAATCATATATTTAAGTGTATGATTTGAATATATGATTAAAATATTTTTTTTTCATAATTTTTACAAATATATATTATCTCAATAAATAAAATTATTTTTTTCACAGAAACTTTTCATGCTATCAGAGTCATCTTGTTTTAAGTAAAGGGGTGTCTTTCCCATCCTTGTGTGTTCTGTCGCACGATGTTTGTTATACCTATGTGGATTCATCTATCAGACATATATTACTAGTCACTTGGTTCTGGATGAACGTGACCTTATGTGAGAACTTTCGCTCGTTCAGGCTAGATCCAAGTGATGATATAGGCGGGTAGAGGTCATGGAGGTGTACGACATCGATGACCACATCTTGTTCTTGAGCCTGAGTTCATGTTCTAGGCGAATGTCATATACTTCACAAAAGATAGGAACTTCATGAACGGGAGGGTGTCCAAGGTTGGTGTGTTCAACTAGGGAAGTCAAACTAATGATTCGAGCGAGGCG
This sequence comes from Musa itinerans, assembly GCA_001649415.1. Classification (NCBI taxonomy): domain Eukaryota; kingdom Viridiplantae; phylum Streptophyta; class Magnoliopsida; order Zingiberales; family Musaceae; genus Musa; species Musa itinerans. The sequence goes on from LVTN01001133.1 coordinate 87,967, forward strand.
AGGGCAGCAGTGAAGAGGTTCCAGTGGCATTCACCTGCCATTGACTCCCTTTAGGTTCCAGTGGCACTCACCACCTGCTCTTTTCCAATTCTTAATCTAGACATTTCCTATGAATTTTCTGCATCTCGTGTAAAATTTTTGTACAATTCATCATTTGTTCCTGTGATACCTCTTCTTTGATCGGTTTGTGTGTTTTCTTTTTTTGCTTTTATTTAGATTTTACTTCTGCTATTTGTGATGAAGTGGATTCTTTTACCATCATTGTACTAGGGATAGTTTTCATATATAATAAGTTGTCATATATCAACATATACTCAAAGTGAAGAAAAAACTAAATATAGAATAAACAAAGAAAATCATATTCATTCTTAATTGAAGAATGAAAATCTTAACTGAAGATTCATCTTTTAATAGATGGAAGTTTATCAATAAAAAAATATTATTCTTTGAATCAAATTAGAATCATTTATATATTGTTTCAGAACTAATTTAGTCTAATATTTTATTTAAATAAATTTGAATCATTTAGAGATATTCTTCATGTGTAATAATTTGTCACATATCAACATCTACTCAGAGTGAAGAAAAGGAAAAAAAAAAAAGTCAAATTCATTCTTGATTTAAGATTAAAATCTTAACCAAAGATTTTTCTCAATATATATGAAAGTTTATTAATCAAGAATATCAATAAGAGAGGAAGATTATTCTCCGAATCAAATGAGAACCATTTATTTATTGATTCATAACCAATTTATTATATCTTTTATTTAAATAAATTTAAAAATTTTAAGGATATTTTTCATGTGTAATAAATTGTTAGATCAAGATATACCCAGGGAGAAGAAAGAGGAAATAAATGGAAAATAAATGAAAGAACTCAAATTTGTTCTTGATTAGAGATTAAAAATCTTGCCTAAGGATCCATCTCAATATAGATGAAGGTTTATCAATGAAGAATATAACTAAGAGAAAAATATTATTCTTCGAATCACATGAGAATTATTTATATATTGATGTAGAACCAATTTATTTTGTTTAAATAAATTTAAATTGTTTAGGAATATTTTTCATATGCAATAAGTTGTCACATATCAACAGTTACTCAAGATGAAGAAAAGAAGATAAATGCAAAATAGATGAAAGAAATTAGATTCATTCTTGATTGATAATTGAAAATCTGGACAGCAGATTCATCTTTATATAGATGAATCTTTATCAATCAAGAACATCATCGAGAAAGAAAAATTATTTTTCATTAGAAGAATAATCTTCTCTTGATTATATTCTTCATTGATAAACTTTTATCTATATTGAGATGAATCTTTAATTAAGATTTTCAATCTTCAATCAAGAATAAATAATATTTATTCTATTTATTTCCTATTTAAAATTTTATTCAAAATTTTTATATTTATTTCCTTTTTCTTTACCTAAGTAGATTTTGATATATGACAACTTATTACATATGAAAAATATCTCTAAGCTAATCAAATTTATTTAAATAAAAGATAGACTAAATTGGTTTGATTTATAAATGACTATGCCTTGATTTGAAGAATAATGTGACTTAATACAATATTATGCCATACTGTCTATTATGCCTATATGGATGGATCTATAAGAGAACTGTTGTTAGTCACTTGAGATTGTTGAGTAATTTAGGACAGTATTATATATATAGTCAAAAAATAGAAAACAAAATCCTAGCCAAAAGGTTTTGTTGTGGTGCGAAGATTGATACATAAAAATTCACAAAACAAAAAATTACGCATATAAGAAATATATGTTACCTAAGGAGATCGTATATCCTTGAAAACTTACAGATCTGTGAGAGAAGATGAAGAAAGTCAACTACTCTCCTCTCTAACAGTGATCCACATAGCAGGGCTCCCCAAATTGATACACAATCATCCTTTCCACGTGCACCACGCGATCAAGAAGGGGCCGCTATCCACAAATCTCAAATAGGAGCTATTGGTTGAGGAGGAGATGGAGAGAGGAGTATAGGAAGTGGTAGCCAAAAATGGTATAGCCTATGGCTCTTTTGTTTCCCTCCTATTTATAGAGGTCCCTATAAGCTTACCCTAATGGATCCTGCCATATTGGGTATTGAATCTCTATCCAATTATCCAAGCCTCTTAGATTAGTAGATATCTACCCAATATTTATATGGCCCTTTTATTAAATCTCATTCGTAGGATCTAATAATTCAGGGGTTTATTGGATATCCAATAAGATTAAAGCTCAAGCGAATATCTCATATTCGAACCTCTAATTGTCGCAACACATACCATATGTGTATGACTCTCTAGGCATAATATCAAGCTAACCGTAAGTCATTCTTATCAGAACTCCTTCTGGCTTAGTGAATTATTATCTCCATAATAATTCACTCGACTCATTGACTATGGACGTACTAGGCTACTACGTCACAGTCCCTAGACGATACAATATAATCTAATCTATTGGACCTGTTTGTCCTTAGTTACTATGTATCTATAGTCCTTCATCTATCTAATATTTCAGAGATTATATTTCGAGCATGGTATTATCAAACCCATATGATTTCTACTCAAGTCTCGTTCTAATCAGATTCTCCTAGAGAACTCTTTCTCTTTCAATCTGAATGACCATGACTAGGGATTTGCCCGAATAAGAACACATAGGATATTCTTTTTATGACACCGAGAGTAGATGATCCTCTATTGATACTCAATAGCCCTCGTAAGGTTGGTTACCACTCTCGACAACCGACTATGCTAGATTTAGAACTTCCAGACCTAGAAGTTCGGTATCAAAGAATGAAGTACTCATACAGGACATCTTTGATGTCTCGAGTTTATAGACCATATCACCATTAGGATAACATAATCACTGTCTAACAATGAGGTATCATTAACCATCCAATATTCTATCAACGGATCAATCAGTGAACTTATTCTCTAATGAGCACTTGCACGGTACCCCTAGTGTCCCCACACGTGTAGCTATTGCTAGTCATAGGTGCCCTGTAAGCCAATCATATGAGTGATGACACGTATGACATGACATGCAGTCTTTATTATTATTATTATTATAGTAATTTCTCACTTTATATTGTTTGTTGCATAAATATATTATAATATCTATGGATCTGTGCAATGAGAATCAGATTATGATTAGATCACGATAATAAGATTGATTCACCTTTAAACACAGATCCTAAATAATCTTGGTCATAGGTTACTCGAGAGGGATATTGAGATAACTGAAAAGACTGGTATACTATATACTCGTCCATATGATGGAGGCGATTGGTCTCATAGCTGCTTGTGTGAGGACATTAAAGATACAATACAAGTGCTCAATGGATAATGAGTTCACTGATTGATCTGCTCATGGAATGCTGGATAGTTAATAATACCTTACTATCAGATAGTGATTCTATAGTCCTAATAGTATATCTAGTCCTTAGACTTGAGACACCAAGTATGTCTTGTATGAGTACTCCACTCTTTAATACCGAACTTTTAGATTTGAAAATTTCAGATTTAGTACAATCGATTATTGGGAGTTGCAGCCAACCTTACGAGGACTATTGAGTATTGATAGAGGATTATCCACTCTCAATATCATGAGAGAAATATCCTGTGTGTTCTTACTCAGATAAATCCTTGGCCAAGGTTGTTCGGATTGAGAGAAAAAGAGTTCTCTAAGAGAATCTGATTAGAGAAAGACTCGATGAGAACTACAAGTATATTAGATTACATACCACCATGCTTGGTATGTAATCTCTGGGATATTAGATGGATGATGGACTACAAGTATATGGTAACTAAGGACATATAGGTCCAATGGATTGGATTCCCCTGTATTGTCTAGGGATTGCGGCGTAGTGGCCTAGTATGTCCATAATCGATGAGTTGAGTGAATTATTATAAAGATAATAATTCACAGAGCCAAAAGGAGTTATGACAGGTATGAGTCATGGTCAGCTCGATATTGGGCCTAGAGGGTCACACATATATGGTAGGCGCTGCGATGAGTAAGTGTTCAAAGCTAATAAACCCCTCAATTATTAGATCACATGGATGAGATCCAATAAGAGCTAATAAGAGATTATTGGGTATAGACTCACTAGTTTAAGAGACTTGGATAATTGGATGAAGATTCAGTACCCAATAGGGTAGGATCCATTAGGGTTAAGTTAACTGGGGGCTCTATAAATAAGAGGGAACTAAAGACCTATAGGTTGGGGCTTCCTAGTTACCACCTCCTATTCTCCTCTATCTTTCTCCTCCTTAGATAGTTGGTGTGGAGATTTGAGGAGCGTCATCGTAGCCCTACTATGTGGATCACTACTAGAGAGGAGGACACTTGACCTCCTTCATCCTCTCTTATAGATCTATAGGGATTCAGGGATATATAATCTCCTAAGTAAAATACATCTATCTCATACGTGGATTTAAGTTTCATGGGTTTTTGCGTACCAATCTTCGCACAATGACAAACACATTTTTGAAAAATTTGGGGTTTTATTTTATGTTCTTCCACTGCGCATATGATATCTCCCGTAGATTTTCCTTCAGTGATATCAGAGCTAGGTTGTTCATACGAAAGATTGATTTTGAAGTGCGTGTATTGTGTTTTAGAAAAGTTTTTGACGTCAAAATCGTTAACACAAAAGCGAGAAAGAGCAGCAACTATTGCTGCCCTTGTTGCCCTCGAAGATGGTAGCCTTGCTGCCATCTGCGTGCAGGCAGGCCGCCTATAGTGGCTGCCGCAAGGCTGGTCGCTTGCAAGTAGAGTCGACTGCACGTAGGCACTACGCTTGTAGTGCAAGCAGTGGCACCCGCGGGCATTACTACAGGCCGCCGCCTACAGTGCTCGCAAGGGCGACCATCGCTTGTAGTAGTGCTTGCAGGGGCAACTGCTTGCACGGGCGAAGCTTACGGGAGCTGCACCCGTGGGCAGAACTGCCCACAAGGGCGGTGATGCCCGTAGGGGTACCCACATGTGGGTAGAGGCGACGCCTCCATCCCCTTATAATGGTCATCGCCGGTGGGGTGGCGGCGACCGCAACGCAATCGGGGAGAAGGAGAAGGGATTAGGGTTTTTGGACAAATGATAATTTTGCCCCTTAGAATTTCAGAAATTTCAAGTTGTCTTTTGTTTGAATTACCAAAATGCCCTTCATAATTCAAAAAAATTCTTGTATATCCTCAATTTAAGAAAATATTAGTTAATTAAAAATTTTAATTAATTAATAATTATTATTATCTAGTAGTTCTACATGATGATGATGTGTATATGTGATGTATAAAGTGAACGAAGGATCATGGACCATGTGATGTGCATGTACTTGTGATATAATAATAATTATTATTGAGGCCTACAAGCCTCCAATTTTATTCATGTTTATTGTTGTGCTTGCATGCTTGTGATTAAGTTGTAACTATACGAGGAGGTACAGCGGGAGCGTGGAGGCGATAGCAGGACCCACGAGGTTGAGATGGAGGATCATAAGGTATAGAGATGCGTCACTGCACACATAGATCTTGATGTGAGTGATTAGGCCCACTGGCTTAGGCTTGATCACACTAGGGTATAGTCCATGATCATCTGATGTGATTACTCATGTGATATGTGATTGCTTGTACACCTATTAGATATATTTATATTTACAAGTGATGTAGATATATATTAAATATGTATGTGCATGACACGTTATATTAGGAGAAAAAATAAAAAATTTCCTCTCTTTATAATATTAAATCGGTAAACGTGAGGTAATTAGATTGACCCACTTGGCCTTCTATTGTTATAGGTAGGGATTGATTCTCGACGTAGGTTGAGTTGGTCGAGTCACTCGAAGCTCACCTATTTCGTGATTCGCTATCTTACCTACGACATAGAGATGTCACCGGTGACCTGAGGACATAGTATACTTGGTTGAGTCACTCGAGGGCATATTGTCGAATCAGACTCATCTTGTAACAATGGTAATAACCTAACTGAACACCATGGTTGGTCGAGTCACTCGAGGCCATAGTGGTTTGGAGGCCGAATAGGACAGGAATCACAAAGAGTTATGATTGGCAAGAGTTGCCTACCTTGGGCTTAGCATAATTGGTCGAGTCACTCGAGGTTATTAAGATGCCGATTAGATCTCGATCCCCACTAAAGATCTGTTGGGGGTATCTAATTCACATACTAGAGGGAGTTGTGTGATTCATGAGAAAATAGTAGTAGCATATTAAGATAGAAGTCCATATCTTGATTGTTTATTTTTTTTAAAATCCGCATGTTATTTATTTTTGTTGCATCTTTATTTAAAAAAAATGTCGCTTTCAAATCTCTTATGTGGTATACTTGATGTCAACTGCCTCATTGGTATGAATTATACGGATTGGCTCTATAACTTGAGAATTATTCTCACGGTGAAGAAAATCGTGTACATCTGTGATACAATGATACCTACGCCCGAGGAAGGGGGCAAGTGAGGATGAGATCACTTGCTACATGAAGTATATTGACGATTCCACTCTTGCTCTATGTTATATGTTGAGCTCTATGACTCCTAAGTTACAGTGACAACATGAAAAGATGGATACTAGATCCATTCTCTTGCATCTCCGTAAATTGTTTAAGGAATAGGGAATGACTTAGTGATATGAGATATCCAAGAGTCTCTTTCGTGCCAAGATAACTGAGGGGACACCGATTCAGAACCATATCCTAAAGATGATTGAGTGGATAGAGAAACTCACAGGTCTAGGGATGGCCTTAGAGGATGACCTATGTGTAAACCTTGTACTTCTGTCCCTACTAGTTTCCTTTTCTCAGTTTATAATAAATTTTAATATGAACAAGCTTGAGGTGACTCTCCCTGAGCTCCTCAATATGTTGAGGGAGGCAGAGAGCACCATCAAGAAAGAGAAGCCAGTTCTATATGCTAGTGAGATCAAAAAGAAAAGGAAGGTAGAAAAGCCCCTTAAGAAGGGTAAGGACAAGAGCAGATTAGGTAAGGCAAAGGTTGCTAAGAAAGAAAGACCCAACAAAGGACAAAGGCTAGTACTTTTATTGTGGCAAAGATGGGCACTGGAAGAGGAATTGTAAAAAGTACCTTATAGAAAGGGCGAAACAAAAGCTTAGAGAAGCTTCAGGTATATTCATGAACAGTCTTTATTTGTCAGAATCTTATGATAACATAGATATTGGATACTATTAGTGCTTATCACATATGTAATTCATTGCAGGTTCTAGCAAAGCCTAGGAGATTAGCAAGAGGCGAGATGAACCTCAAGATGGGCAATGGAGCAAGAGTTATTGCTATTGCTATCGGTGAGGTTATTTTACATTTGCCTGATGGAGCTATTATTGCATTGGATGAATGCTATTTTGTTCCTTCTATTATCAAAAATATTATTTCTATTTCATGTTTGACAGTTAATGATTATAAATTAGTTTATAAGAACAATGGTTATTCCATATTATTAGATGATAAGATCATCACTAAAGGGACATCGCATAATGTTTTGTTTATACTAGACACTGCTCCACATATCATGAATGTAAGTGAGTCTAAGAGGAAATGAGATGAGGTGAATAATACATACCTGTGGCATTATAGGCTAGGTCACATCTATGAATGAAGGATTCAAAAGTTGCTAAAGGATGGATACCTAGATCCATTCGACTATGAGTCATATACGACTTGTGAACCTTGCCTTCATGGAAAGATGACCAACTCTTCATTTTGTGGAACTAGAGAGAGAGCCACTGAGTTGTTGAAACTCATACATAGTGATGTATGTGGTCCCATGTCAACTTATGCCATAGGTGGCTACTCCTACTTTATTACTTTTACTAACGATTTCTCTATATATGGACACATATACTTGATTAAGTATAAGTCTGAGGCCTTTAAGAAATTTACAGAGTATAAGAATAAAGTAGAGAATCATATTAGAAAGAGTATCAAGACTTTTCAATCAGATCAAGGAGATGAGTACTTAAGTATAGAGTTCATAAAATTCCTCAAAGATCATGGGATTCTATTCCAGTGGACACCTCTTTATACACCCTAGCTCAATGGTGTATCCGAAAGGAGGAATCATACACTATTAGACATTGTGCGGTCCATGATGAGTTTTGTCGACCTCTCCGTCTCATTCTGGGGATATATCCTAAAGACCATAGCTTACATTTTGAACAGAATTCTAACTATGTCGGTGGTGTCTACTCCATATGAGATATGGAAAGGAAAGAAACCCAATATTAAGATTATTAAGATTTGGGGTTGCCCTATCTACATCAAAAGATAACCTTGATAAATTGGAATCCAAGATAGAATAATGCATATTCGTGGGATACCCTAAGGAAACTAATGGGTATTATTTCTATGACCCAGAAGACCAAAATGTCTTTGTAGCCAAGAGAGCAGTGTTCCTTGAGAAGGAACATATTCTTGGTGGAGACAGTGGAAGTATGATAGAGTTGAGCGAGGTTGGAGAACCTAGCTCAAGCACCATTCCATAACCATAGTCTATTTAAGTACCTAGCACACAAGTTTCAACTTTATATAGGTTTGATAAAGTATCCCATCCTCCTAAGAGATATGTAGGACATATTAGGGGAGAGATGTTGAAGATATTGATCCTCAGACCTATGAGGAAGCTATTACGAGTATAGACTCCAAGAAGTGGCAAGAGGCCATGAATTCTGAGATGGATTCTATGTACTCCAATAAGGTTTGAAACCTAGTTGATGTACCCAAGGGTATTGTACCCATTGGTTGCAAGTGAATCTTCAAAAAGAAGATCGGAGTAGATGAAAAGATAGAGACCTATAAAGCAAAGCTAGTGGCTAAGGGATATCATCAAAGGCAAAGCGTTGACTATGACGAAACCTTCTCACCCATAGTAATGCTAAAATCCATCCCAATTCTATTGGCTATTACAACACACTATGATTATGAGATTTGATAGATGGACATGAAAATCACATTCCTCAATGGCAACCGTGAGGAGGTGTATATGATATAGTCTGAGAGATTTTTGTCCAAGGATAGTCCATTTAAAGTGTGTAGGTTGCTTAGGTCCATCTATGGACTAAAGCAAGCTTCCCAAAGTTGGAATATAAGATTTTATGAGACGATCAGATCTTATGACTTCGTTAACAACAAAGATGAACCTTGTGTGTATAGGAAGGTGAATGGGAGCGTTATCACCTTTTATGTACTATATGTGGATGACATCTTAATCATTGAGAATGATATAAGAATACTCTCCATAGTAAAGGCATGGCTATCTAGACACTTCTTTATGAAGGACTTAGGAGAAACATCTTACATATTAGGGATTCGGATCTATAGAGATAGATATAAGAGGATGCTTGGCTTGTCTCAATCTAGGTACATAGACACCATTGTCAAAAGGTTTGGCATGAAAAATTTCAAGAGAGGTCTTATACCAATAAGACATGAGATATCACTTTCTAGGGATATGTCCCCAAAGACTCCTGAAGAAAGGGCAGACATAGATATGATATCCTATGCCTCAACGATAGGGTCTATCATGTATTCTATGCTATGTACCAAGCTTGATATAGCGTATGCTCTGAGTGTTATAAGTAGGTATTAGACAAATCTAAGCTTGGAGCACTAGAAAGTAATAAAGTGTATCCTTAAGTACTTAAGAAGGACTAAGGATCTTTTACTAGTATATGAAGGAAGTAGCAATAGGTTTAAGGGCTACACGGACTCGAGCTTGTAGTCTGATATTGATGATAGCAAGTCTAATTTAAGGTATGTGTTCATTTTAAATGGAGGACCAGTGTGCAGGAAGAGTTCTAAGGAAGACGCTATTGCTGACTCTATCACAAAGGTGGAATACATTACTATGACAATGGCAGTAAAGGAGGTAATCCAGATGAAGAAGTTCATCATAGATCTGGGAGTCGTGCCGGGCAACGAGGAGCCGATTCCCTTATATTGCGATAACAATTGGGCGATTGCTCAAACGAGGGAACCCAGGTTTCATTAGAAGTGTTTTAAGGAGGTTCTAGCTTATTAGAGAGATCGTGACCCAAAGAGATATAACAGTGGAAAGAGTTCTATCCGAATATTGTTAGGAAAGGGGTCGACACTAAGAGGGGGGTGAATTAGTGCAGCAATAAAATCTTCGGTTTTGTAAATTGTTCGTACGTTGAAAACTGATTTTAGAACGATAGCTTGAAAGCGTATGGAAGAGCGTAGTGGATATAAAGTAAGGAGGTCTTCCTTCAATAGGCGAAGACCAACCACCTTTTGCACCCCTCTTCTCCTTTTCACAAGTTTAGGAGACAACCTTTACAAGCACTCACTCCTCTCTAAACAGAATTGTAAACTTAGAATTTAGATGAGAGGATTTCTCTAGTGATTGCAATAGCGTTTTCTCACTTTTAAACTCTCTATGCTTGTGTATGTTAACCAGGGATGATAGGGGTATTTATAGGCCTCAAGTTGATTCAAACTTGGAGCCTAAAAATTGTTGAATCTCGGATTTTGATGATGAAGTCAATTGTAAATTGTTTGATCTAATCTATATGTTGAGAAAAGTGTGCAGGATTAACTACAATAGCAGTAAGACATAAAGCAGGTGTTGCGAGAGTCAAGATCGAGATCTCATTGGGAGTTCGAGAGTTCGTCGGAAGTTCGAACGTTTGTCGGAAGTTCTGTCGGAACTAACCGAGAAGTCCAGGAGCTTGCCAAAGAATCTTGTCGGAACTTGCCAAGAAGATCGTCATAAAGTCCAGGAGCTTGCCGGGAATCCACCGGAGCATTGCCGAGAGTTCGTAGGATGTTTACCCGGAAGTATGTCGGAAGCTCGCCGGAAGAGTAATTGACGCACCAGAATAAGAAGTACTATAATTATGTCTTAAGTATTATAGTTAGAGAGTAAATTAAGTTAGGATTGGGAGGTAATCCCACTAACTTAATTAGGGGGCCAACTAGGCCCTTGACAGGGTTGAATTGGGCCAAATTGAGTAGCCCATTCAACCCCTGAATTCCTGGCCGACGGTGGCACTGCTAGGGCCGACGGCGGCACCGCCTGGGAGTCTCGGTCTCCCAGGATTTTTGGGCAGTGGTACCGCCCTTGTCAGGCGGTGGTACCACTGGCAGTTAATGCTGCCAATGGTGGTACCGCCCTTGTCAAGCTGTGGTACCGCCATAGCTCGGTCTCCGAGCTTTGTCAGGCGATCGTACCGCCCAGACTGGGCGGTGGTACTGCCCAGTATTTGGTGTCCAGTGGTAGTACCACCCAGTAATGGCGGTGGTACTACCAGTACCCCGGAAATCCAGGATGAGACACTTTTTGGCTCCATTTTTGAAGTATTTGGTGCCTTAAAAATCCCACCCTTTTTTGCATGAAAGGGCACAAAAGCATTGAGACAATCTTGCGTTATTGGGGTGTAAAAGTGTTGTAAACAAGTGCTAGAGTCCTCCTCCTCCCTTTCTAAGTTTTGAGATCATTCAAGAGAGGTGTGAGACTTGTAAGGGTTCTCTCCTAAACCCTGAAAAGGAGAAAGCGATGTAAAGAGGTGATTGGTCTTCACCTATTGAAGGAAAGCCTTTAGTGGATGCCAGTGACCTCGTCGGAGGAGGAATCCCGAAAGTGGATGTAGGTCACATTGACTGAACCACTCTAAAACTTAGTTTACATTTACTTTGTGCAATTTACTTTATTGCAA
>LVTN01001134.1:6158-32060 GCA_001649415.1 Musa itinerans
GGTATCATTGAGTAGCAAGTTTTCCTTTTGAATTATTTCTAAATCATGGCATTTCGTACATGGAGCTAAACTATCATTATGCTCAATTTTTAATTTATCGAAATTACTAACAAGAGATTCATGCTCCTTTTTTAATAATTTATATTTTCTACTAATTATTTTGCATTCATCAAATAAATCATGGAAAGCATTTAATAATTCATCAAATGATAAATTTGCATTAATTGAACTTGATACCTTCTCTCCAATGGCCATTAGTGCATAATAAGCAACTAGCTTGGTGTTGGGCTCCTCTTCTTCGGATGTGCTTGTGTCATCCTATGTTGCTTTGAGTGCCTTCTTCTTTGGTGTCCTCTTCTTGGCTTGGGGACATTTACTTTTGTAGTGTCCCGGCTTCTTGCATTCGTAACAAATTGCTTAATCCTTTTTGGGTTCAAATTTATTTTTAGTGTCATTTTTAGATTTGTTTCTTTTAATGAATTTTTTGAATTTCCTTGTTAAAAGTGTCAAGTCATCGTCAAAGTCCTCATCACTTGGGTTTTCTCTCAAAGGTGTCCTCATGCTCATCATGAGCTTTGCATGTCATTTCGTAGGTCATTAGTGACCCAATTAATTCTTCAAGAGGAAAGTTGTTTAAATCTTTGGCCTCTTAAATGACCGTGATTTTAGGGTCCTAACTCCTTGAAAGGGATCTTAAAACTTTATTAACGAGCTCGAAATCCAAAAAACCTTTACCGAGTCCTTTCATACCATTAACGACATCCGTAAAACAGGTGTACATGCCTCCTATGGTCTCATTCGGTTTCATTCGAAATAGTTCATAAGAATGTACTAAAATGTTGATTTTTCACTCTTTCACTCTACTCGTACCTTCGTGAGTCACTTCGAGTGTGTGCCAAATATCAAGAGTAGTTTCACAAATCTAAACACGATTGAACTCATTTTTATCTAGTGCACAAAATAAGGCATTCATAGCCTTTGCATTTAGAGTGAAAGTCTTCTTCTCCAATTCATTCCTATCGATCATTGGAAGAGAAGACTTTTGAAATCCATTTTCTACAATATTCCAAAGCTCAAAATCCATAGAAATAAGGAAGATCCTCATTTGAGTCTTCCAATAGGTATAATCCGTCCTATTAAATATGGGCGGACGTGTAATTGAGTGACCCTCTTGGTTCCCGGCAAATGCCATCTCTCTTAGGTTTTAAGCCAACTAAGAGTGAACCTTGCTCTGATACCAATTGTTAGGATCAAGAGCGCACTAAGAGGGGGGGTGAATTAGTGCAGCGGAAAACTTTTACTATTTCAGAAAACTTATTTTGATTAAAGTTGATTCAACAAGAATGGTTTCAACTCAATCCTTTTCAAAAGAACTTTGAACTTGAAACCTTTCATGAAAGAGCAAGAGAAGACTAAGGTGAATTGTAGCAACAACAAGGTAAATTACACAAGTGAAAAAATGTCAGTTTCATAAAGTCTTTGTACAAGTAAAACCGATCTCGGAAGTTGTTTATGTCAAAGCGTATGTAAACGTGATTAAAGTAGAGTAAGGAGGAGAGGCAGTTTGCTATAAAGGAAAGATACTCAAAGTAAATACAAATTGAGATTTTAGAGTGGTTCGTTCAACGTGACCTACATCCACTTTCGGCTTCCTCCTCCGACGAGATCACCAACATCCACTAGAGGCCTTCCTTCAATAGGCAAAGCCCAATCACCTTTTTACAGCTTTTCTCCTTTTGTCGGGCTTAGGAGACAACCCTTACAAGTTTCACTCCTCTCTTAAATGATCTCAACACTTAGAAGAAAGAAGGAGGAGAACTCTAGCTTTTACAATACTTTTAAGGCCTCAAAGACTCAAGATAATGTCAAGTTTTCTTTGCCCTTTCATGTAGGAAAGGGTGGGGTTTATATAGGCCCAATGAGTTTGAAAATGGAGCCTAAAAGTGTCCATTCTCATATTTTCGGGGTCCTGGCAGTACCACCACCAGACTAGGGCGGTACCACCACCTAACAAAGCTCGGAGACCGAGCTCTGGTGGTACCACCAACTAGCAGAGCTTAGAGACCGAGCTCTAGCGGTACCACTGCCTAACTAGAGTGGTACCATTACTTGGCAGAGCTCGAAGACCGAGCTCTAGCGGTACCACTGCCTGAATGGGGCAATACCACCGCCCAAAATTCCTAGGAGACCGAGTCTCGTAGGCGGTGCCACCGTCGGCCAAGAATTCAGGGGCCGAATGGGCTGTTCCATTCGGCCCAATTTAGGTATGTTAAGGGCCCAATTGGCCCCTAATTAAGTTAGTGGGATTACCTCCCAATCCTATCTTAATCTATACTCTAACTACGACGATTAAGACATGATTACTGCAATTCGTGTTCCGGTGCGTCAATCGCTTCTTCCGGTGAGCTTTCGGCGAACTTCCGACGAACATCCGACTAACTCTCAGCGATGCCCCGGTGGACTCCCGGCAAGCTCCTAGACTTCGCGATGATATTCTTGGCGAGTTCCGACGAGCTTCTTTGGCAAGCTCCTGGACTTCTCGGATGGTTCCCGTAGAACTTCCGACGAACGTTCGGACTTCCGATGAACTCGAACTCCCAATGTGATCTTGGTCTTGACTTTGGCTCAACACCTGCTGCATGTCTTACTGCCATCGTAGTTAATCGTACACACTTTTGTCAGTATATAGATTAGATAAATAAATGACAATTGACTTCATCATCAAAATCCGAGATTCAACACAATTCAGCCCTATTAATGGCCCAGTTGGCCTCTAACTAAGTTAGTGGGATTACCTCCTAATCCTAACTTAATTTTTGATCTAACTACAATAACTAAGACATAATCAAAGCACTCTTGTTCCGGTACATCAATTGCTCTTCCAGCGATCTTCCGACGAACTTTGGACGAACTCTTGATATGTTTCGACGGACTCCCGGCAAGCTCCTGGACTTCACGATGATCTTCTTGGCGAGTTTTGATGAGCTTCTTTGGCAAGCTCCTAGACTTCTCGGTTGGTTCCTGTAGAACTTCCGACGAACGTCTAGACTTCCGACGAACTCTCGAACTCCCATCGAAATCGCGTTCTTAAATCCAGGACTTCATTTTGCTTTATGCCTTGCTATCGTAGTTAATCCTGCACACATAAAAACACACTTTGATCTAGACAATTATTTCTAAAACGGGTTTAATCAAAATAAAAGATTTTTGAAATTCGATGATTTTTGAAATCCTGCACACATAAATTCACCCCCCCTCTTAGTGTCGACTCGTTCCTAACAATAATCATTTTTATATGCTAAGAAATATGTCAAAATATATTTACTATAATCATCAACAATCACAAAAGCATATTTACTACCTCCTATACTTGTGATATCAATTGATCCAAATAAATTCATATGAATTAATTGTAACGGTCTTAAGATACTCACTTGATTTTTAGGTTTAAAGCTACTCTTTATTTGTTTACCTAGTTAGCATGCATGACAAACTTTATCTTTGACAAATTTAATTCTAGGCATTCCTCTTACAAGTTCTTTAGTTACAATTTGTGAGATCAATTTTATACTTGCATGACCTAATCTCCTATACCAAAGCCATGCATCATTGTTTAAAATCGAAAAATAAGTTTCATCATGAAAATCATCAAGATCAATAGTATACATATTATCGCTTCTTAAGGTAATCATAGATTTATTTTTATATGGTATCTCTATAATGCAAGTATTAGATTCAAATTTAATGTTACATCCTTTATCACAAAATTGACTAATGCTTAGTAAGTTATGTTTTAAGCCATTTACTAACAGAATATCTTTAATCAAAAGATTTGATTTGTTACCTATATTTTCTTTGCCAAAAAATTTTCCTTTGTTGTTATCTCTAAAGGTGACATATCCTCCGTTTTGGCTAGTGAGCTTTGAGAAATATATTGGATCTCCGATCATGTGCCTTGAGCGTCCACTATAAAGATACAATATCTTGCTCCTAGCTTTCGATTGGAGATATACTTACAAGAAAGAGGGGTTTGCTTTAGATACCCATTTAACTTTAGGTCTTTCATGGTTAGATCTATCTTTCTTAACTTTTGGTATTAAATCACTTATGGTTCCTTTAGGAACCCAAACTAATTTATGAGAGCTATATTTTTTAAATGAACATGTATAAGAATAATGATCACATCTTCCATAAAAATTATATTTAACTTTAGGGGGAACATATAATGTGAGTCCTTTTATAAATGTAGTTAGCTTTTGTTGAGTATTACTACTCATGAAGCCGATTCCTTCCTTTTTATATGCATAACCTTTGTTAGCAAGAATCATATTTAATTATTTATTTTTAATTTTAAAATTTTCTAATGTTTGTTGTAATAATATATTTTCCTTTTTGAATGAGTCTAACTCTTCACATTTAGTGCAAGATGTTAACAAGCAATTGTCATACTCATTTTTTAATTTATCAAATTTATTAGAGAGAGATACATGATCGTTTTTTAACAATTTATATTTCTTACCGATTGTTTTAAGTTCATCATATAAATTATGAAATGCATCAAGTAATTCATCATAAGGTAAAGAAATTTCAATTGAGTCATATATCTCATCGTTGAAAGCCATCAATGCGTAGTTTGCTTCTTCATATTCATTGGTTACTCCTCATCTTTTGATGCACTTGATTCATCCCAAGTTGCCTTGAGTGTTTTTTTTCTTTTGTGCTAGCAGCTTCTTCTTTAATTGTAAACACTCATTTTTGAAGTGCCCTAACTTTTTGTATTCATAACAAATTATTGTATCCTTTTAAAGTTAATTTTTAGTCTTAGATTCTTGTCTTACATAATTTGTTTTGTTCCTTTTCATGATCTTTTTAAATTTTCTTGTGAGGAGTTCTAAGTCATCATCATCACTTGAGCTTTCGCTCGAGTAGTCATCTTTGGTTCTAAGTGTAATATCCTTCTTGTTCTTTGGAAGGTTTTCCTCTTGTTCATCATGTGCTTTTCAAGTCATTTCATAGGTCATTAATGATCCTATAAGTTCTTCAAGCGGAAAGTTGTTAAAGTCCTTTGCTTCTTAAATTATAGTTACCTTTGGATCCCAACTTTTTGGAAGAGATCTTAAAATTTTATTAACCAATTCAAGATTAGTATAACATTTACCAAGAGCTTTCAAACTATTGATAACATCCGTAAATGAGTGTATATGTCACCAATGGTTTCGCTTGGCTTTATTCTAAATAATTCATAACTATGTACCAAAAGATTAATCTTAGATTCTTTTACTCTATTTGTGCTTTCATGAGTAACTTCAAGTATGTGCTAAATATCATGTATAGTTTTATATGTAGAAACACGATTAAACTCATTTTTGTCTAAAGCATAAAAGAAAGCGTTTATAGCTTTAGCATTTAAAGAAAACATTTTCTTCTCAATATCATTCTATTCATTCATTAGTTCAAAAGGATTTTTGAAAACCAAACTCAAAAACATTTCACAGATCAAAATCCATAGAAAGCAAGAAAATCTATATTCGTGTGTTCTAATATATGTAGTCTATCTCATTAAATATAGAAGGATGAGTGATAGAGTGACCCTCTTGATTGTTAGAAAAAGTCATTTAATCTCTCTTGGGTGTTAAACCAATTAAAAGAACTAGGCTCTGATACAAATTGTTAGGATCGTAAAGGCACTTGGGGGGTAGGGGTGAATTAATGCTTTCAAAATAAAGTTTTGATTTGAAAAATTTTAATCGAAAAACATGTATCAGAAATGCGTTTAACTTAGAATATGAGTAAGGGTAGTGAGCAACTAAATCAGTCAGTAATTGCAAGGAAAAGCATAAAGAAAAATGCAAATCAGATTTATAGTGGTTTGGTCATCTCGACCTATGTCCATGCCCAATTCCTCTTCCCTTGAGGCCACCGGCTTTCATTACTAATCTTCTTTTCAATGGGCGAAGTTCAACTACCCTTATTACAACTCTTTCTCCTTTTCATAGGCTTAGGAGAGAACCTTCACACATCTCTTTTACAAGAAAACCTCACACATCCCTTAGAATGACCTCTAAACTTAAGGAGGAAGAGACTTAACACTTTTCAAGAGAGTTTACTCACTTTAAATCATAAGGTTTTCATGCTTTCACCAAGCAAGCATGAATAGGGTATTTATAGACCCCAAATGGTTTAAAAAATGAAGCAAAAATTTTAAATCCTCGGGTTTTTAGGATACTAGCAGTACTACCGTCATATAGAGCCTGGGAACTTTGGTTCTAGTAGTACCACCACCTGCTTAGGCAGTACTATCGCTAGGATTTATGAAAAAGTATAATCTGTGCTTTTCAGCTCTCAAGCGGTACCACCACTTAGCCCAACCCTAGGTCACTAAATTGGCCTTCTAATAAGCCCAATTCAACCCTAGTTTAAGCCCAATGAACTTCTAATTAAGTTGACATGGTTATGGCCCAAAACCAACTCAATTAGACTCCAAGCCACTTCGATCAAGACTCAACCACCCATGAAGCCTTTAGCATGTTATCAGGCATGTCATATGCTCATTTGGCACTTCATCCTAACCTTTGACGCATTGTCCTTTCTTTTGGCGTATTGCTCGATCTATTAATATGTTGACCTCTCGCAGCATTCAATCTTCTTAGCATAATACCTGATCCGTTCGACCTAAACTCATGGCATGAAGTTTATCCTTCGGTACATCGACCAATCATAATGTCCAATCTCTAACATGATACTTTCTGACCCAAGATCTAATTCTTCTGCTTCAACAATTTGTCTTTCGATGGTTCAAGTTAATGATCGAAGTTTCTCCTATGTCACTTATCTTGAATGTTTATTATTCCATAAACTTATCAATTGATTTCATCATCTTGAATGTTTATTAGATCATAACAATTGGTATCAAAATAAGGTTCCCTCATTTAGATTAACACTCGAGAGAGAATTAACATCATTTTCAAGTAATCAAAGGGGACTCTATCACACATCCCCCATGTTCAATGAGATGAATCACATTTATTGAAAAATATGAATAAGAATTTTTTCACTTTGTATGGATTGAAATTTATAGAATATTATTGAATTCAATTTTAAAAACTCTATTAAATCAATAGATGAATGAAATGATTTTAAAAGGATAATGTTTTTCTTTATGTTGTGCTTTAGGTAAGAATAAATTAATCAAGTTTTTACTTATGACACCGCATATCATATATGACATATCCTTGAGGCCACATATGAAGGAACTAATAAAGTAAATATGTCACATCTCAGATTTATTAAAAAATAATAAATTAATATTTTATTATTCATAATTTAAATAATAAACTTCTTTTTTTTCCCCTTCATCCTTGAATTTAAATCATTGTTTTTACAGTAGTAAATGTTCTATTAACTAGAAAAATTACTACATCTTCTTTGTAAGGTCACAAGTCTCTTCCGCCCAAACTTCAAATTTATTACAAAGTAGTAGATTACTCTGAAAATAAATATAAGATAAAAATATATCAGCAACCACGCATGTTGGTAGGAACCTCAAAAAAATCATAAAAATAATCTTCAATATTCATGAAATATAAATGAATATTAATAATTAAATAAGAAATAATAATATATGGGTTATTCATAAAATTATGCATCAGAAAAATGATGATAATTTTTACATAATAAACAAAATCATGCATCAAACACATGCAACACATACATAATAACTAGATAACAAAGGCGTACATCACACCCAATGGTGCAATCTCCCAACAACCATCATGTTATTAAATCTCAGATTTTGATGATGAAATAAATTGATTTATGATCTAATTCATGGGTTGAGAAAAGTGATGTAGGACTAACTATGATCATGAAAAGGCAAAACAATTAAAGAATCAAACGTTGGGCCGAAGTCAAAGATCGGGCATCGGGCTAGAAGAACGAACAATGCACCTAGAATAGATGAATCGGGCATTACACCGAAGGTTCGGACGATGCACTAAAAGCTCATCAGGTGTTAATCGGGAGTTCGTCGGAAGTTCATCGGAAGTTCGGATGAATAATTGACCTGTCGGACAATTGAGATTGCTTGTATTGAATTGTTTTAGCCTTAATTATCATAGTTAGGTGTCAATTTGAGTTAGTTTGGAGAGTAACCCTACTAACTCAATTAGGGGCTAACTAGGCCTTAGGTAGGGCTATTTTAGGTCAAGAGGAAGGCCCATTCAGTGACCTTTAGTTGGCCCAAGCGGTGGCACCGCCAGGATTGGCAATAGCACCGCCTGAGGCTAAGCTTCCTAAGTAGCGTCTGGGCGGTGGTACCACCCAGACATAGTCTTCCCGACTCTGTCAGGTGATGGTACTGCTAAACTGAGTAGTGGTACTACCTAGTGTCAGTATCAGACTGGGTGGTGGTACCGCTCAGTGTCAGACTAATAAGCGATGGTACCACCAATTATCAGTCTGGCAGATGGTGGTAAAGTCAATAATGGTGATGGTACCGTCAGTATCCTGAAAACCAAGAATAAGACACTTTTTGGCTCCATTTTTTAAGGGATTGGGGCCTATAAATATCCCACTCTTTTCTGCATGAAAGAGCACGAAAAGTGAACAAAAGTCTTAAGATTTTGAATTGTAAAAATCTTGAAAAAGTGCTAAGTGTCCTTTTCTTCATCCTTAAGTTTTGTGATCATTCTAAAAGAAGTGTGAGACTGTAAAAGTTGTCTCTTAAGCTTATGAAAAGGAGAAAGAGTTGTAACAGGGTAGTTGATCTTCGCCCATTGAAAGAAGATCATTTGTAAACGCCGGTGGCCTCGACAGAAGAGGAATCGGGAGTGGACGTAGGTCACGATGACTAAACCACCATAAACTCAGTTTGCATTTACATTCTGCTTTTCATTACTATTACTCTCTGGGTTAACTGCTTAGTTCACTTACTCCAAGTTGAGCACATTTCCGATACAATTTTTCATCGAACGAAAGTTTTTCAAAACAGATGATTTTATCGAAAGCACTAATTCACCCTCCCTCTTAGTGCCAAAACGGTCATAACAATTGGTATCAGAGCCACGTTTCTCTCCGTTTGGTTTAACACTCAAGAGAAATGACTTTTGCCAGCAATCTAGAGGGTCATTTTATCACTTGTTCTCCTATATTTAATGGGATAGACTACACATATTGGAAAACACATATGAAGAATTTTTTTATTTTTATGGACTTTGATTTATGAAATATTATCGAATGTGGTTTTAAAAAATCCTCTAGACCAATGAGTGAGTGGAATGATCTAGAGAAAAAATTATTTTCCTTAAATGCAAAAGCTATAAATGCTTTATTTTATGCTTTAGATAAAAATAAATTTAATCATATTTCTATATATGAAACTGCATATGATATTTGATACACTCGAAGTCATACACGAAGGAATAAGTAGAGTTAAAGAGTCTAAAATCAATTTTTGGTTACATAGTTTTGAATAAAACCAAGTGAAATCATTGGAGACATATACAAGTTTTTCTAATATTAAACTTATTAATAAAATTCTAAGATCTCTTCCAAAAAATTAGGATCCGAAAGTAATTAGAATACAAGAGACAAAGGACTTGAATTATTTTTCACTTGAGGAACTCATAGGGTCATTAATGACTTATGAAATGACGTGCAAGACACATGATGAACATGATGAATATGATGAACATGAGAACAACCTTCCAAAGAACAGGAAGGATATCTCCATGCCCTGTGATGGTCCATCTCATCCTCATCGGTTCCGTTGCCATCTCAACGCATCTCTATGCGTCGTAATCGTCCGTCGTGGCCTTATGGGTCCCGCTATCGCCTCCACGCTCCCATTATGTCTTCTCATGTAATTACAACTTAATCACAAGCATGCAAGCCCAACAATAAACGAGAATAAAATTGGAGGCTCGTAGACCCCAATAATAATAATAAATATATCACATGTACATATACATTACACGGTACATGATCATCTATCCACATCATACATCACGTGTACACATCATCATCATGTAGGACTACTAGATAATAATAATTAATTAATTAATTAAACTTTTTAATTAATTATTATTTTCTAAAATTAAGGATATATAGGGATTTCTTGAATTAGGAAGGGCATTTTGGTAATTCATATTTAAAGGACAGAACTTAAAATTTCTAAAATTTTGAGGGGTAAAATTATCATTTGTCCAAAAACCATCTGTGTTGTGACCGCCACCACCCCGTCGGGGACGGCCCTTACAAGGGGATAAGTGTTAAGATCAAGAACGACACTAAGAGAGAGGGGGGGTAAATTAGTACAACAGATAAAAATGATTAATTTAAATGATTTCGAAAACTTTATATGATGAAAAAACCTTAGTTCGACGAGAATTGTTTTGAAAAGTCATTTGGCTCTTATAAGTGAGTAGAGAAGAGGTAATTGGACAATTTGTAATGAAGTCAAATAGAATGCAGCACAAGTAAAGAAAACTAAGCGATAAGGAAAGAACATACCAGAATTTATAGTGGTTTGGTCATTGTGACCTACATCCACTTCTGATTCCTCCTCTGTTGAGGTCACCGACGTTTACTAATGGTCTTCCTTCAATAGGCGAAGACCAACTACCTCTTTATAGTGCTTTCTCCTTTTCACGGGTTTAGGAGATAACCCTTACAAGCCTCACACCTCTTTTTGGATGATTATAAAGTAAAGAGAGGGAGGAGGATGACTCTTTGCACTTTTACAACACTTTTACACCCCAACACTTAAAGATTTTTTCACACTATGATTGGACTTTGTTGCTTTTTCTTTAAATGCTAGAGCTATGAATGCTCTATTTTGCGCCTTAGACAAAAATAAATTCAATCGGGTTTCTACTTGTGAAATGGCTTTCGATATTTGACACATTCTTGAAACCATACATGAAGGCACTAGTAGAGTAAAAGTTTCAAAGATTAATCTTTTGATGCATGATTTTAATTTGTTTCATATAAAACCAAGCGAAACCATTGGAGACATGTACACCCATTTTACAGATATCGTCAATGGTCTAAAAGCATTTGGCAAATGTTTTTTAAATTATGAACTCGTTAATAAAATATTGAGATCCCTTCCAAAAAGTCCGGACGATGACAATCAATTGTTTGATCTAATCTATCGTAGTTAATCATACACACTTTTCTCAATATATAGATTTGATCAAATAATTTACTAATTGATTTCATCATCAAAATCTGAGATTCAACAATCTCCCTCTTTTTTATGATGACAATCAATTGATGACGGAGTTAACCTTAACTCCCCCTATCTATATGCCATACTTGAGAAAAGACACTCTTGAATTCAAGGCCTTTGAATTCAAGCATTAAACTAATAAGTTATATTCATTTAAACTTATCAACATGCACATCATAATACTTATCATGATTTAGCAATTCAAAATATGATACCACATATTCATCAATAATATTGATGTCAAGGCATGACATCCATTTTCAAGTCCAATGATGATAAATAATCATAATTTTCAAATATGATATGAATTTCAAATATAAAATTTAGCAAGATAACAATTCTCGATAAAAGATGACAATTCATCATTTTAAGGCATGGTATCAATTGTAAATAGCAAGTTAAGCTAATGATACCTTATCAAAATGATAGACATTTATCAAGCATTCATGAAATATTTCAAGTATCTACGATACATGTAATACATTTTGAGGTCCTTAATTGAGTTGGCCCAATTCCAACCCAATTACACCTAAAACCTATTTCGATCTAGACAATTATTACAAAGTTAAATCAAATATTGTTTGGCATGTCATTGGTTCATCGATGCCTCGTCCGATTCTTTGGCGCAATGCCCTCTCTTGTGGCCTATTGCCCAATCGGCCAATTGACCTCCACAACTCTGATTTCTTTGGCGTAATTTTCACTCTTCTTGGCCCGATGCCTTCTACTGATATGTCAATCGATCCTCCGGCTCGACGTCCAATCTTCTAACATATTCCTCTCCGGCCCAACATGATTCTTCCTGCTTTAATTGTCTCTCCCTGATCAAAACTTCCTATGTCACTCAAAACACAAATCAAATCATAAACACTATCAATTAGTTTCATCATCAAAATTTAAGATTCAATAGCGAAGGCACTGCCTCTGCCCGTGGGGGGCTCACTTGTGGGTAGTGTGCCTGCGGGCGACACTGCCACTACAGTCGGGTGCCCCCGCGGGAAAGCACCACCGCCCCCGCGGGCGATTCTAATCGCAAGAATAGCATCTGCAAGCGTTGTCGCCTCTACAGGCTTCTCTACCCACGGGCACACTGCTCGCAAGCGTTGCTGCCTCCGTAGGCTTCTCTACCCGTGGGCACATTGCCCGTAGGTGGCACTGTAATCGCCCACAGGCGGCGCTACCCCCGCAGGCAAGCGCCCCTGCGGGCAGTTATGCCTGTAGGCGCCACCTCAGTGGCTGCTTGCTTGCGACCTGTAGGCTACTAGTCGGCTAGCTATCGGCCGTCGCGGATAGCTAAGGCTGCAAGCTGCCTTTGGCCATTCTGCGAGCGCAGCAAGGGCAGCAATAATTACTGCCCTTTCTTGCCTTTTGCATCAATAATTTTAACGATAAAATTCTTCCTAAAACACAACACACACAGTTCAAAACCAATCTTTTACACGAACAACTTGGCTCTGATACCACTCTAGGAAAATCTAGGGGCAACATCACATACGCGGCGGAAGAATATAAAACAAAAACCTAAATTTTCTAAAAAGGTGTTTGTCATCGTGCGATAGATGTGTTTTACCTAGGGAGATCATATATCCCTGAATCCCTGTAGATTTATAGGAGAGGATGAAGGAGGTTAAGCATCCTTCTCTTTAGCGGTGATCCACACGGTAGGGCTATGATGATGCTGCTCAAATTTTTATGCCTGCTATCTGAGAAAGAGAAGGGGAGAGGAGAATAGGAGGTGGCAACCAAGAAGGCCTAGCTTATGGGCTTTTAGTTCCCTCTTATTTATAGAGGCCCTAATTAACTTAACCATAATGGATCTTATTCTATTGAATACTATATCTCCATCTAATTACCCAAGCCTCTTAGACTAGTGGGTCTCTACCTAATAATATCTTATTAGCTCTTATTGGATCTCATCCATGGGATCCAATAATTCAAGGGCTTATTGGATATCCAATAAGATAGGGGCTTCGTTGGATATCTCATATTTGAACCTCTACTCGTCGCAATGCTTACCGTATGTGTGTGACCCTCTAGGCCCAATATTGAGCTAGCCATGAGTCATACCTATCAGAACTTCTTTTAGCTTTGTGAATTATTATCTCTATAATAATTCACTCAACTCATCGATTGCGGACGTACTGAGCCGCTACGCCGTAGTCCCCAAACGAGACAGGGGAATCCAATCCATTGGACCTATCTGTCCTCAGTTACCATATACTTATAGTCCCTCATCCATCTAATATCCCAAAAATCGTATACCAGGCATAGTGCTATCAGACCCATATGGTTTCTCCTCGAGTCTCACTCTAATCGGATTGTCTTAGAGAACTCTTTCTCTCTCAATCCGAATGAACTTGGCCAATGATTTATTTGAGCAAGAATACATAGGATATTTCTCTTATAATACCGAGAGTAGATGATCCTCTATCGACACTCAATAGCCTTCGTAAGGTTAGTTGCCACTCACAATGACCGATTATACTAGATCTGAAACTTCCAAACATATAAGTTTGGTATCAAAGAGTGGAGTACCCATACAGGGCATCCTTGATGTCTCAAGTCTAAGGACCAGATACACTAATGGGACTACGGAATCACTATATAAAAATAAGGTATCATCAACCATCCAGTATTTTGTGAGTGAATCAATCAGTGAACTCATTCTCCAATGAGCACCTGTACTATATCCCTAGTGTCCCAACACTAATAGCTATGAGACCAGCTACCTCCATTATATGGATGGATATACAACACACTAGTCTGTCCGGTTATCTCGATGTCCCTCTTGAGTTACCTATGATCAGGATTATTTAGGGTTTGTATTTTAAGATGAATCGGTCTCATTATCGTGATCTTATCATGATCCAATTCTCATTGCGCAGATCCATGGACATCATAATATATTTATACAATAAGCAATATAAAGTGAGAAATTACCATAATAATAATAATAATAAAGACTACGTGTTATGTCACATATGTCATCACTCACGTGATTGGTTTGCAGGGCACCCATGACTAGCATTCATAGCTTTTACTTTTAAGGAAAATGATTATTTCTCTATATCATTCCACTCACTCATTGGTCTAGAAGATTTTTGAAAACTACATTCAACAATGTTCTATAAATCAAAGTCCATAGAAATAAAAAAAATCCTCATACAAGTTTTCCAATATGTGTAGTTCATCCCATTAAGACGGGGGGTAAATTAGTACTTTCGATAAAATCATCGGTTTTGGATAACTTTCGTTCAATAAAAAAAATCGTATCAAAAATGTGTTTGACTTAGAGTAAGTGAACTAAGAAATTAATTCAGAGAGTAATAGCAATGCAAAGCATAATGTAAATGAAAAATGAGTTTATAGTGGTTTGGTCATCATGACCTATGTCCACTCTCGATTCCTCTTCCGTCGAAGCTACCGATGTTCACTAACGATCTTCTTTCAATAGGCAAATATTAACTACTCTTACAACTCTTTCTCCTTTTCATAGGTTTAGGAGACAACCTTTACAAGTCTCACACCTCTCTTAGAATAATCACAAATCTTAAGGAAGAGGAGGGGGACACTTAGCACATTTTCAAGACTTTTATAAATCAAAATCTTAAGACTTTTGTTCACACATTTCGTATCTTGTAAGTAGGAAAGATTGGGGTATTTATAGGCACCAAATGACTTCAAAAATAGAGCCAAAATGCGTCTCATCCCGTGTTTCCGGGGTACTAGCAGTACCACGGCCTACCGTTAATTGCCGATGGTACCACCACCCAAACAATACCTGGGAAGTTGAGTCTCAAGCGGTTCCACTGCTAGCCCTAGCGGTGCCACCTCTAGCCCTGGCGGTGCCACCACTTGATGTGGCTCCGGGTCATTGAATGGGCCAAACAACAGGCCCAATTCAGCCCTATTTTGAGCCCAATTGGCCCCTAATTTGAGTTAGTAGGGTTACACCCAAACCTAACTCAAATTAAGACCTAACTATGATAATTAAGACTTAAACAATTACAAAACAATAAATCTGAGTTATTCGGTTTGTCATTTGTTCATCCGAGCTCCCGACAAATTTCCGACGAACTTCCGATGCATCATTCAAACCTTTGGCATATCACCCAATCTATCGGCATATTGACTCATGCAACATCCGATCTTGGCATAACGTCCGATTCATTCGGCCCGATGCTCGATCTTTAACTCCAGCCCAACTTTTGATTCTTTAATTGTTTTATCTTTCCATGATCAAAGTTTGTCCTACATCACTTTTCTTAAATAATACATTAGATTGTAAACTTATTAATTGATTTTATCATTAAAATTCAGGATTCAACAAGATCAACCCGACTCAAGTCAAACCCCAATTAAACTCCTCTTATCAAATTAGATTTTAATATTTAAAATTAGTAAAGACTAACTCAAATCCATTAATTAAAAAATTAAATTGATCTTAAATTTAAAACTAATTACATCATAGAAATTCACACATAATTTTTGAAACATAGATATATCTAATTAAATAAATTAGAACTATTATGTTAATCAAAAATAAAAATTTTAATAATTAAATTAATATTAAAATTTACTTAGCCTTAAGAGATCAATATAAATCAAATAATCATTCTAACATCACAAATCAATTATCATTATTTACTAATCATAAAATTTTAAAATTAAAACATCATTATGCATCATAAAACTATAACAATCTCAACATCAAGATTTTAAAACATAAATCAAAGTTAATTAGAAAAAGAAAGGATACTACCTCTCCTCGGTTATCCTTTACTCGTTATCATCTCTTCGAAATGTCCTCTCCTCAATCCTTCCATTGTTAGGCTCTATGAGGAATAAGGGATGAGTAATCCTCTCTTTATATATGAAAAGATGATATCTCCCCGAAAGATAAATAATAATTTAATTTTTATTTTTAATTTATTTTTTATTTTACTTTCACATAAAAAAATATAATATTTATTTCTTATAGTTCACACACAAAAATAGAATGTAAACTATTTACTTCCTAAAAATAAAATCATTATTAGAAAATAAATTAATTAATAATTTAATTGATTAGTAGAATTCTTAATTTATTCATATGATTAAGAAAACTAAATGTAATTATTTTCTTAACTACAATACACAAACATATAAGTTAATAATAAAGCAATACATTATTTATAATAATTAATTTATGTTAAGGGAGAAATTATCGATGATTGCAAAATAAATCTAAAATTAATCTTCTTGTTTGTAGTTATAAGGTATTAAAATGAAATCAAGTAAATTCATTAGTGATATGTATATGTGTTTTATTTATGGATTAAAAGTTCTCGATAAAAATTATACTAATATTAAAGGTCTGTTCGTAAAAAATCTAAATTTAA
Source organism: Musa itinerans (assembly GCA_001649415.1). Taxonomy (NCBI): domain Eukaryota; kingdom Viridiplantae; phylum Streptophyta; class Magnoliopsida; order Zingiberales; family Musaceae; genus Musa; species Musa itinerans. The sequence goes on from LVTN01001134.1 coordinate 22,770, forward strand.
GCTATAGGTAAAAATTAGTCCTCTTTAAATTAGTGAGTAGGATTTTAAGGTCTCTTCCTAAAACCAAGAATCTAAATTTAACGACGATCCAAGAAACGAAAGATTTGAACAATCTTTATACTTAAGAATTTATAGGATTTTTAATGATATATTAAATGATATGTAAAGCTCATGACGAATAAGAGACCTCCCAAAGAAAATAAATTATATTATTCTTAAATCCAAATAAGATTACTTAAGTGAAAACTCAAACGATAATAAAGATAAATTATTTTTTATAAAAAAATTTAAAAAATTCATAAGAAAACATAAGACAAATCTAATAAGAATAGAAGGAAAAACTAAAAGTAAGTCCAAAAAAAAATAGAATATGCTATGAATATAAAGAGCCGTGATATTTATGAAAAATAAATTATCATCCTAAAAAAATACATTTCAAGCGATATGGGATGAATATAGTGAATGAAAAGTATAAAAAAAATTAATAAAAAATAAGAAATGAGAAATTATGTCTTACTGACTTTAGGTATTTAACTCTGATTTTTTTAATCATATTTCATGATTTATATGATGAAATAATTAAATAGTAAAAAATAATTTTTCTAAAAAAATCATACATCACTTATTAATAAATATGATGTATTAAAAATATAAATATGATAATTATATATTAATATCTTATACTTCTTGTACTAATTATAAAATTTTAAAATCATTTAATCTTAAATTAAAAATTTTATTTCATAAATTACTTAAATTATATATTTTAAAAAATATTACATAAATTTATCATGAATGAAAAAATAGATCATTATAAATCTATTGATAGTGATGATCCAATGAAAATCTTAAAAAAATATATTTGTAAGATAAATATTAAAAAATTAAATTAAAAATAAATTGTTTGACACGATTCTTATTATATAAGATTATATTGAGAAATAAAAATATTGATGCTTTTATCGAAAGCCTTTGTAGAAAGATTCATTTTACATATTTATATTTTCTTAAAACTAAATAAAAGTGAAAAAATCGATCAATATATTTACACACTCTTTAAAACAATAATTATTTTAAATTATTTTTAATATTCAAAAGAATCATAAATAACTTAAAACTAAATCAACCCCTCGCTTGTAGGTATATTTTCTCCTAATCGATTAAAACTGTAATAATTTATTTCTCCTCTTAATCGATGAATTAATTAAAAAATTACTAATTCACTTCCCCGCTCAATATCATTAAAATCCTAAAAAAAATTCCTTTAATCAATTAAAAACATACTAATTTACTGTACTCCTCCTCGGAAGTAAGATCCTTTTACTTCCATTAAGATCCTAAGAAGAAAAAACCTCCTAGTGTGCTTCTCCTCTTTCTTCCGTTGCGATCCGCATACTTCCATTACCATTAAGATCCTAAGAATAAAAAAAAAACAAAACACCACGAAAATTTAATTGGGTTAGCATTACTAATCCTTCTATTTACTAGTAGTGTCACGATATGCCTCTCTTGCATTAGCATTACTATTTCTTCTAATTATTATTTATCTTTTGCTTTGATTTCCTGAACAAACTAAAATTTCTGATTATTTACTTCTTTTACTTTTATTTCCTAAAATACAATCATCATCGCAACACCATAAATAAACATTAAGCTCACATCATCCAGTTACTAAATTGACATTAACAGCAGATAATATCTTAACATCAACGCTGCATACGTCCCTTAGACTCCAACATAGGAAGCGAACGCATGCAAAACCACTAAGAAGCCCACTGGAAGAAGCCCCTCCGCCGGTGCCTCCTCACGTCCTCTTCGCCTCCTCCGCCCGGCTCTGCACGGCCTGTCCCACATCCTTGGTCTTCTGTCCCATCTGCCCGGCAGCCTCCGCCATACGCCGTTTGCCGTAGTCGATCTGTTCCGGCGCCCGCTGCACCACCCCCCTTGCCTGCTTCAGGGTGTACCCTAGCGACGACAGCCCGGTGAGTCCGAAGGCGCCCGACGCAAGGAAACCCGCTACCGCTAGCGCCATCAGCAGCGCCGCGGGCACCAGAACGGGGCTGAAGAGGAGGAACACCGGGGCAAGGACGACGAGGCCGATGACGGAGCCAGTTAGCGTGAGGCCCGCTAGGGTGAGGAGGAGGCCGCCAAGGGGGAACATGATGGCCACCGTCAGCGCCTGGGTGGCCGTCGGGCCCTTCTCCGGAATCAGAACCTTCGCGGCTTCCATCGGGTGCCGCTCGCGATCGGCCATGACGCAGTTGTAAAGCGTTGCGTGCGTGAGCGAGAAAATTGATGATGACGCTGATGAGAAGATCGGAGGAGGAGGTCATGCTGTGATTATAAAGGGCGGGAAGGGTGGACACGTGTGGGAGGGAGGGTGACGCGTGGTGGAGAGAGCAGTGGAGGTGGGAGCCTGCATGGGCTGTATGGTGGAGGAGGAGGACGGGCACCGATCTCGTCCACTCCGACTTGTGCCGCTTCTTACTCATTCGTGCGAAGCAGGTGTCATCGTCGTCCGATGAAGGCGGGTCCCATAGGTTCCCAGACGTGGGTATGTTATCTTCAAAAAATCGTTTTTCTGAGAGACCGGAGAGCGGGGTTGGACTAACAACCTTGGCTTGGGTTTTCAATCTCACCCATGACCCGACCCGGCCCGGCCCAATCCAGCCCGATGGAGGATTAGGTTCGGCGAGGCATATCACTGTATTCGATCAAAGACCACCACCCGAATCCGACCTGCTTACCCATGGTAAAGCTATTTTGCGGAAACCCTCCGGTAAAAATGGCTCGGGTTTCTAATTTTCACCTTCTCTTTTTATCCCCGTCTCGTTTCGCCCTTAATTCCCACCTTCTCTTTTATCCCCCATTTCGTTTCGCCCTTTTTTATACCGAAAATATTCACCTTCGATAACAGATCAGCTTGTGATCTCCTGATCAACAAAAGAAGATTAAACCCCTCAACCACCAACAACATATATCGCCCTTATTTTTTTCTTTTTTTTTTTTCCACTAGGAACCCATTTTCTAGCAAAACTCTAATGATGTTTCAGATGGTGGTGCTTCCAATGTCAGCAATATAGCAAGTAACCTTGTCGACAGAGTAATAATCAGCAGCAAGAATTGATAACACGGTGTTGGCCGTGACCGGAGGAGGCGAGGTTCTTTCAAAGGATCAATGTAAAATGTGGACACCAGCAACCAGCTCAGATGGTTCACCTTCTCGAGATATCGTACCAGATCCCTAGTCAATAATTGATCTGACTACTACTTAAGATTATAGTTAGTTAATTAAGGATTGATGGATCATCAATATCATTGACTGGTGAGTTGGTATGATTGATCCACTATCGAAGGTGTAGACTCATCCAGGTGCTTCTTCTTTATTCACGTGGGAGACTTGGTGAGGTGAGATCGTATAAATTGCTCGATCGAAAGTCATTCTATTGGTGTGGACCTAGTTTGAGATGAACGGGTAAGCGGATTGAGATTTGCTTAGCTATGAGGTCCCTCCCTAGAGGTTGGGTCATCCGGGTGTCTTCTAACGATCGAAAATCATGCATGATAGGCTGGCATTGGGGGTTGCTCGGTGCGGCCCCTCCGATGCTTAAGTCAATGAAGGGGAAAAGATAGCAGTGTAAGCTATATGACTGAATTAGTGTGTAGAGAGCCCCCCTTTTCAGTGTGTGCTCGGGGGTAGTATTTTATATATCTTTGGTGATCTACCGTCTGTAGGTTGTTAGTGTCTGTCGATTTTTCAAGTAAGAGGTTCATTTATTCTAGGGTGAGTATTCTAATCTCGTGTTGTGCGAGATTGTCCCCCTACTTTTGTGTGTCGCTTCATATGATTTCGACAGTGTGGATTCTGTTTTGTGTCGCTTCTAAGCCGGGTGGTATCGCTTCGGGACACAACTGTTTCTGAGTTGGGCTGTGTGTGCATGACTCCGGTTGGAGTGGCACCACGTGTGATCTGAGGTAATTGCCAGCTTAGTGGTACCAAAATATCCTCCATCATTTTCTCCCTCCTATAGAGGCATACCTCATGTTTCTCGTAGAGGGCTTTAAGGTGCGTCTTTTGTGTGTTTCTCTTGATGGTTTCCTTACTTGCTGTTGAAAAAACATATTAGCTCGGTCGTGATGCAGACCTTGATTTTTCATGTCGAGTGCACGGCTAGAGCGTGTATGCTCGGTCTAAGTGCAAGCCTTGGGTCTTCATACTGAGTGCACGGCTAGGGAGCATGTAAGCTCAGCATAGTTGCAGCCCTCGGGACTTCTTGCCGAGATGTAAGGTTAGGGGGTGCATAGGTTCAGCCTAGGTGTAGTCCTAGGGTCTTCATGCTGAGTGCATAACTAGGGAGTGTGTAAACATAGCTTAGGTGCATCCCTTGAGTCTTCAAGTTGAGGTGCACGGCTAAGAAGCATGTAAGCTCAGTCTAAGTGCAGCACTTGGGGCTTTATGCCGAGGTGCATGGCTCGGGAGTAAGTTCTTTTTAACTCTTACTCATTCGAGTTGTAGGCCTTAGGTCTTCTTGCCGAGGTGCACGGCTAACGAGTGCGTAGGCTCAGCCTAGGTGTAGCCCTCGAGGCTTTACACCGAGGTGCATGGCTTGAGAGCGAGTCTTTTTTAACTCTTACTCATCCAAGGTGTAGGTCTTAAGTCTTCTCGTAGAGTGCATGGTTAGGGAGCATGTAAGCTCGACTTAGAAGCAGGCCCCAAGGCTTCTCACTGAGGTGCACGACTAGGGAGCACATAGGCTCAGCCTAGGTGCAAGCTTCGGGTCTTCATGTCGAGTACACGGCTAGGGAGCATGCAAGCTCAAACTAGGTATAGCCCTCAGGTAGCTGAGCTTGGCTGCATTGAGGCAGAGGACAAGACCTGTTTGGGGTCGGACTCAATCGTGTTGAAGTGGAGGTCTGAACCCATCCAGAGGTTCAACTCAACCTCATTAAGGTGGAAGATTGGATTCGTCCAGGGTCGAACTCAATCACGTTGAAGCGGGGATCCAGACCCATTCGAAGGTTCGGCTCAATCTCATTAAGGCAGGAGAGAGGATCCATCCGGGGTTAGACTCAACCATGTTGAAGCAAGGGTCTAGACCCATCAGAAGGTTTAGCTCAGCCACATTAACGCGAGATAGAGGATCCATCCAGAGTTGGATTCATCTGCGTTGAAGGTGGTTTTTGCCATTGCGAGGTATTCCGCTCGGGATATGATGTGCCACCTTATCCTGATTGCTTACGCCTCTTTTGGTGGAATCCTCCTTCATAGGCTTAATCCACTTAGGGATCTGAGCGCCCCTCTTTTGATGCTTATGCGATTGTACTGGGGTAGGTGATACAATCTTCACCATCATTGCCCGCATGGTCCCTAGGCATGCCATTTTGTCAAATTAATGTCTATTGGGCAGAGAGGTGCCTTTATACAGTATTCTCCTGCTCTTTTTCCTCCATCGCTATTTTGCTATTGGCTCTTGAACACTTCAATGTGGACTAACATGTCTTCCTCTAACAAAACTCTACCTTCTCCTTTGGGGTCATCCTCTTCTGGCAACGACCTTTCGATTGCCTTTCGTCCTCTTTCTTGGCATCGAGGGGGTGCCAAAAAGTCAATTGCCTCCTCCTAGAAGGTGGTTTGTAGGGAAATCTTGGGGGTGACATCACATGCGTAGTGGAAGAACAGAAAATAAAATCCCCAATTCCCAAAGATATGTTCGTCGTTGTGAAAAGATTGGTACACAAAAATCCATGAAACAAAAAACCACATGTGAGATAGATTGTGCTACCTAGGAAGATTGTATATCCCTAAATCTCTACAAATCTCTAGGAGAGGGTGAATGAGGTCAAGCGCCCTCCTCTCTAGCGGTGACCCACACAGTAGAGCTACAACGACACTCCTCAAAACTCCATGTCTTCTATAAGGTGGAGAGGGGGAGGAGAATAGGAGAGGCAAGCAAAAGGCTCTAGCCTATGAACCATTGATTTCCTCCTATTTATAGAGATCCCCTGTCAACTTAACCCTAATGGATCCTCCCCTATTGGGTATTAGATCTCCATTCAACTATCCAAGCATCTTAGATTAATGAATCTCTATCCAATAATCTCACATGGGCTCTTATTGGATCTCATCCATAGGATCCAATAATTCAGGGGCTTATTGGATATCTAATAAGATAAAGTCTCCGGCGGATATCTCATATCTGAACCTCTACTCATTGCAATGCCTACCATATATGTGTGACCCTCTAGGCCCAATATTGAGCTGGTCATGAGTCATACCTATAAGAATTCCTTCTGGCTCAGTGAATTATTATCTCTATAATAATTCACTCGACTCATCGACTGCAAACGTACTAGGCCACTACGCTACAATCCCCAAACGATACAAGGGAATCCAATCCATTGGACCTATCTATCCTCAATTACCGTGTATCTATAGTCCCTTATCTATCTAATATCTCAAAGACCATATACCGGGCATGGTGCTATTAGACCCATACGGTTTCTACTCGAGTCTCGCTCTAATCGGATAACTCTTTCTCTCTCAGTCCGAATTATTGAATCTTGAATTTTGATGATGAAATCAATTGGTAAATTATTTGATCTAATCCATGTGTTGAGATAAGTGTGCAGGATTAACTACAATAGCAGTAAGGCATAAAGCATATTATGGGCCAGAGTCGAAGATTCGGATGATATACCGGGAGCTCGTCGAGAGTTCATCGTGAGATCACCGGAAGCACATTGGAAGACTCGCCGAAAGCTCATAGGGAGATCCTCGGAAGCATGCCGGAAGACTAGCTGAGAGTTCGTCGGGAGTTCGCCGGAAGACTCGCCGAGAAGTTTACCGGAGGATTGCCGAAAGAGAAATCGACGTACTAGACTAATTACTTGTCTTAATCTTATATTAAGTTAGGATTGGGAGGTGATCCCACTAACTTAATTAGGGGCCAATTGGGCCCTTAACAGGGCTGAATTAGGTCGGATTGTATAGCCCATTCAGCACCTGAAAACATGGCCGACGGTGGCACTACTTGGGAGACTCGGTCTCCCAAAAATTATGGGCGGTGGTACTGCCCCTATCAGGCGGTGGTACCACCAGAGCTCAGTCTCTGAGTTTTGTCAAGCAGTTGTACAACCCAAACTAGGCGATGGTACCACCCAGTGTCAAGTGTTAGGTGGTGGTACCGCCAATACCTTGGAAATACGGGATGAGACACATTTTGACTCCATTTTTGAAGCAATTGGGGCCTATAAATACCCCACCCTTTTCTACATAAAAGGGTAACAAAGTGCTATTATACTTGTGGAAAAATCTAAGTTTTTAAAGGTTCAAAAGTGTTGTAAAAGTGAGAAAAGTTCTCCTCCCTCTCTTAACCTTGTAACCATCCAAGAAAGAGGAGAGAAAGTTGTAAGGGTTGTCTTATAAACCCAAAAAAAGGAGAAAAGAGCTGTAAAAGGTGGTTGGCCTTTGCCTATTGATGGAAGGCCTTTAGTAGATGCCGGTGACCTCAACAAAGGAGGAATCTGAAAGTGGATGTAGGTCACATTGACCGAACCACTCTAAATTCTAGTTTGCCTTTTCTTTTGTGTAATTTACTTTAACTACAAATCATTTCATAGCAAACTGCTTCTTCTCTTCCTTTTGCTTTTACTATGTTTACGCTCTCATACGTTTAAGTTGTATCTTTCTAATTCGGTTTTAATCGAACGTACAAAATATTTTCCGAAATCGAAGAATTTTTCGCTGCACTAATTCGCCCCCCCTCTTAGTGCTGCTCTTGATCCTAACACGAATGACCCTGGTCAAGGATTTGTCTGAGCAAGAACACTTGGGATATTCTTCTCATGACACCAAGAGTGGATGATCCTCTATCGACACTCAATAGCCCTTGTAAGATTGACTGACACTACCGATGACCGACTATGCTATATTTGTGACATCCAAACCTATAAGTCTGGTATCAAAGAGTGGAGCACTCATACAGGACATCCTTGGTGTCTCAAGTCTAAGGACCAGATACACCACTAGGACTACGAAATTGTTGTTTAACAATAAGGCATCATCAAACATCCAACATTCTATAAGCGAATCAATCAAAAAACTCACTCTCCAATGAGCACCTGTACTGTATCCCTAGTATCCGCACACGAGCAGTTATGAGATCAACTACATCCATCATATGGACGAGTATATAGCACACCAGTCTATCCGGTTATCTCGATGTTCCTCTCGAGTAACCTATGACCGGGATTATTTAGGATCCGTGTTGAAAGGCGAATCGATCTCATTATCGTGATCTCATCATGATCCGATTCCCATTACACAGATCCAAGGACATCACAATATATACATTCATATATGCAATAAACAATATAAAGTAATAAATGCCAAAATATAATAAGCAAAAAGACTACGTGTCAAGTCACATGTGTCATCACTCACGTGATTGGCTTGTAGAGCACATATTGTTGAATCTCGTATTTTGATGATGAAATCACTTGATATATGTGTTTATGATTTAATCTGCGTTTTGAGTGACGCAGGATACTTCGATCAGGATGAGACAGTTAAAGCAGGAAAATCATGTTGGGCCGGTGGAACATGTTAGAAGATTGGACATCGGGCCGGTGGATCGGTCGACGTATCGACATAAGGTTTCGGGCCGTGGATTCGGGCATCGGGCTAAGAAGAGCGGATATTGCGCCAAGGACATCGGTGTTGCGGAGTCAACTGGTCGATTGGGCAATAGGCCGCACAAGAGGATGATGCGCCGAAGAATCGGACGAAGCGTCGAGGGACCAATGACATACCGGACAACTTGGTTAATTGCTTAGGATTAATTGTCTCGATCGAAGTTTTGTTTTAAGTGTGCAGGATTAACTACGATGAAAGTAAGACATGCAGCAGGAGTTGCGTCGGAGTCAAGACTGTTGAATCTCGGATTTTGATGATGAAGTCAATTGGCATTTGTTATCTAATCCATATGTTGAGATAAGTGTGCAGGATTAACTACGATGAAAGTAAGACATGCAGCAGCAGTTGCGCCGGAGTCAAGACTATGATCACATTGGGAGTTCGAGGGTTCGACGGAAGTCCAGACGGTCGTCGGAGGTTCTGCGGGAACAAATACGAGAAGTCCTGGAGCTTGCCAAAGAAGCTCGTCGGAACTCGCCAAGTGGATCGTCGCAAGTCCAGGAGTTTGCCAGAAGTCCGCAGGAGCATCGCCGAAGGTTCGTCGAATGTTCGCCGGAAGCTCGCCGGAAGAAGCAATTGACGCACCGGAGCAAGTT
>LVTN01001134.1:35049-53014 GCA_001649415.1 Musa itinerans
TGCGCTTTTACGAACGAGTTTCAAAGTTCAGTGCTTTCCGAATCGGCGTTTAGACGTAAATCGGTTTTATCGTACGAACATCATATTTCAGTTTGCGCTTACATTTTAATTTCCATCATAACTGCAAACTACCTTCTGCGCATTTATAAACGTGTTTCAAAGTTCAGTATTTTCCGAATCGGCATTTAGACGTAAATCGATTTTATCGTACGAACATCATATTTCAGTTTGCGCTTACATTTTAATTTCCATCATAACTGCAAACTACCTTCTGCGCATTTATAAACGTGTTTCAAAGTTCAGTATTTTCCGAATCGGCATTTAGACGTAAATCGATTTTATCGTACGAACATCATATTTCAGTTTGTGCTTACGTTCTGATTTCCATCATAATTGTAAACTGCCTCTATATCTTTACTTTAACTGCATCTCACTTAATCACAAGTGATTTATGAATCAACTTTCTTACCGAGATTGTGTTTATCGTACGAACACAGTTTTAATCGTCGAAAGTTTTCCGCTACACTAATTCACCCCCCTCTTAGTGCTCTTGATCCTAACACATATGAATAGCAATCTCCCACTAGACCTAAAGTCAATCACCTATGTGTCTGATCCCCATCAGACCCTTGTGACGCTCAAAGACAATTTGAGACAATGGCTTTATTAGTGGATCTGCAATATTATCTTCGGATGGAACTCTTTCCACTACTACATCTCCTCGGGTCACAATCTCTCTTATCAGGTGGAACCTTCTTAGAACATGCTTAGATTTATGATGAGACTTGGGTTCCTTTGCTTGAGCAATCGCCCCGTTGTTGTCACAACATAAGGGAATCGGCTCCTCGCTGCCTAGCATAACTCTCAAATCTGTGATGAACTTCTTCATCCAAATTCTCTCTTTTGCTGCCTCTACTGCAATAATGTACTCCACCTCTATGGTCGAGTCAACAGTAGTATCTTACTTAGACTCTTCTAGCATACTACTCCTCCATTCAGGGTATACACAAACCCCGAATTTAACTTGCTATTATCGATATCGGATTAGAAACTCGAGTCCATATAGCCTTCAACCCTGAGGCTACTACCTCCATATACTAGTAAAAAATTCTTAGTCCTTCTCAAGTACTTAAGGATACACTTTACTGCTTTTCAGTGATCCAAGCTTGGATCCGCTTGATACCTACTCGTGACACTTAGAGCATGCGCTATATCAGGCCTGGTACAAAGCATGACATACATGATAGACCCTATCGCTGAGGTATAGGGTATCCTATCCATGTTCATCCTTTCTTCAGGAGTCTTTAGGGGACATACTCCTAGAAAGCGATATCACATTTCTTATCGGTATGAGACCTCTCTTGGATTTTTTTATACCAAACCTTTTAACAATGGTATCTATGTACCTAGATTGGGACAAGCCAAGTATCCTCTTGGATCTATCTCTATAGATCTGAATCCCCAAGATATAGGATGCTTCTCCTAAGTCCTTCATGGAGAAGTGTCAAGATAACCAAGCCTTTACTATGGATAGCATTCCTACATCATTCCTAATTATCAGGATATCATCCACATATAACACCAAGAAGGTGATAGCACTCCCACTTACCTTCCTGTACACACAAGGTTCATCTTTCTTCTTAACGAAGTCATAAGATATGATTGCCTCATCAAATCTTATGTTCCAACTTCGGGAAGCTTGCTTTAGTCCATAAATGGATATAAGCAACCTGCACACCTTATCTGGACAGTCCTTGGACACAAATCCCTCGAGTTGTATCATATACGCCTCCTCCTCGAGGTTGTTATTTGAGAAATGCAGTTTTCACGTCCATCTGCTAGGTCTCATAATCATAGTGTGCTTCAATAGCCAATAGAATTCAGATGGATTTTAGCATGGCTATGGGTGATAAGGTTTCGTCATAGTCAATACCTTGCCTTTGACGATACCCCTTAGCCATTAACATTGTTTTATAGGTCTCTATCTTTCCATCTACTCCGATTTTTTTCTTAAAGATCCACTTGCAACCGATGGGTACAATACCCTCGGGCGCATCAACTAGGTTCCAAACCTTGTTGGAGTACATGGAATTAATCTTAGAATTCATGGCTTCTTACCACTTCCTAGAGTCTATACTCATAATAGCCTCCTCGTAGGTCTGAGGATCAATATCCTCAATATTATCCCCTCCAATATGTCCCACATATCTCTCGGGAGGATGGGATATTCTGTTGGACCTACGTAAAATTGGAACTTATGTGTTAGGTACCTGAACAGACTCAGGATATAGAGTGGTGCTTAAGCTAGGTTCTCCAACCTTGGTTAACTCTATCATGCTCCCACTGTCTCTGCCAAGAATGTGTTCCTTCTCAAGGAACATCGCTCTCTTGGCTACAAAGTCCTTTTGGTCCTCAACTTTAACGACCTTCCACCCATAAGTTTCCTTGGAGTATCCCACGAACTTGCACCACTCCGCTCTTGATTCCAACTTATCAGGATTGTGTCTTTTAACATGGGCAAAGCAACCTCAAATCTTAACAACTTTAAGATCGAGCTTCTTCCCTTTCCATATCTTATATGGTGTAGACACTACTGACTTAGTTGGAACTATGTTCAGAAGGTAAGCTACGATCTCTATGGTATATCCCTAGAATGAGATGAGTAGGTCAGCGAAACTCATTATGGACTGTACCATGTCTAACAGCGTATGATTCCTCTTTTCAAATACACCATTGAGTTGAGGTGTATAAGGAGGTGCCCATTGGGATAGAATCACATAGTTCTTGAGGAACTGGGTAAACTTTGTACTTAAGTACTCAACTCCTCGATCTGATCGAAGAGTCTTGATACTCTTTCTAGTCTAGTTCTCCACTTCATTCTTATACTCTCTGAATTTCTCAAAGGCCTCAGACTTATACTTCATTAAGTACACATGTCCGTACTCTGAGAAATCATCAGTAAAGGTAATGAAGTAGGAGTAACCATCAATGGCATAAGTTGACATGGGTCCACATAGGTCCACATGCATCACTATGTATGAGTTCTAGTAGTTCAGTGGCTCTTTCTCCAGTTCCACTAAATGGAGAGTTGGTCAATTTTCTACAAAGGCAAGACTCGTAAGTTGCATATGACTCAGTCGAATGGATCTAGATATCCATCCTTTAGCAACTTTTGAATCATTCCCTCATGAATATGACCTAGCCTACAATGCCATAGGTATGCACTGTTCACCTTATCTCGTTTCCTCTTAGACACACTTATATTCATGATATGTGGAGTAGTATCTAGTATAAACAAACCATTATGCAATGTTCCTCCTATGATAATCTCATCATTTAATAATATTGAACAACCATTGTTCTTAAAAACTAATTTATATCCACTGATTGTCAAACATGAAATGGAAATAATATTTTTTATAATAGAATGAACAAAATAATATGCATCCAATACAATAATAGCTCCACCAAGCAGATATAGGGCGACCTCGCCAACAACTACTACAACAACTTTTGCTCCATTGCCCATCTTAAGGTCCATCTCGCCTCTCGCCAATCTCCTAGACCTTGACAGAACCTGCAACGAATTGCAAATATGATAAGCACTACCGGTATCCAATACCCATGTGTTATCATAAGAGTCTGACAAATGGAGACTGATCATGAATGTACCTAAAGCTTCTCTAAGCTTCTCTTTCGCCCTCTCTACAAGGTACTCTTTGTAGTTCCTCTTTCAGTGCCCATCTTTTCCGTAGTGGAAGCATTGGCCTTTGTTCTTTACTTGGTCTTTCTTAGCAACCTTTGCTTTACCTGGTCTGCCCTTGCCCTTGCCCTTCTTAGGGAACTTTTCTGCTTTCCTTTTCTTTCTAGTCTCACCAGTGTAGAGAACTGGCTTCTCTTTTTTTATAGTGCTCTCTGCCTCCCTCAACATATTGAAGAGATCTAGGAGAGTCACCTTAAGCTTGTTCATATTAAAATTCATTATAAACTATGAAAAGGAATCTGGTAGGGACTGAAGCACAAGGTCCACACACAAGTTATCCTCTAGGACCATTCCTAGACCTGTGAGTTTCTCTATCTACTCAATCATATTTAGGACATGGTTATGAACTAGTGTCCCCTCAGTAATCCTAGCATGGAAGAGGCTCTTGGATATCTCATATTGTCAAGTCCTTCCTTGTTTCTCAAACAGTTTGCGGACATGTAGGAGAATGGATCTGACATCCATCTTTTCATGCTGTCTCTGTAACTCAGGAGTCATGGAGCCCACATGTAACACTAAGCAAGAGTGGAGTCATCAATGTACTTCACGTAGCGAGCGATCTCATCATCGTTTGTCCTTTCCTCGGGCATAGGCATCATTGTATCAAGGATGTACGCGATTTTCTCCATCGTGAGAACAATTCTCAAGTTGTGGAGCCAATCCGTATAATTTGGACCAATGAGGCAATTGACATCAAGTATGCCACATAAGGGATTTGAAAGGGACATTTTCTGAAAATAAAGATGCAGTAGAAATAAAAAAAACATACAGATTTTACAGAAAATAGACAATCAAGATATGAACTTCTATCTTAATATACTTCCACTATTTTACTAGTGAGTCACGCGACACCCTCAGCACATGAAATAGAAGTCTCTAGCGGACTTCTAGTGGGGATCAGGATTCAATGAGTATCTTAGTGTAACCTCGAGGGACTCGACCAATCACACTAAGCCCGAAAGGTAGGCAACTCTTGCCTATCATAACTCCTTATGATTCCCATCTTGTTTGGCCTTTGAATCACCATGGTCTCGAGGGACTCGACCAACCATAATGTTCGATTAAGTCAATACCATCGTTACAAGATAAGTCTGATTCGATGATATACCCTCGAGGGACTCGACCAAGCACACCATGTCCTCAGGTCACCGGTGACATCTCTATGTCATAGGTAAGATAGCGAATCGTGATATAGGTGAACCTCGAGAGATTCGACCAACTCAACCTACACCAAGAATCGGTCTCTAACTATAACGATGGAAGGCCACGTGGGTCAATCTAATTGCCTCACGTTTACTGACTTAATATTGTCGAGAGAGGAGTTTCTTTGATTTGGTCTCCTAATATGATATGTCACGCACATATATATTTAATATATATCTACATCTCATGCAAATATATATATATACATATCTAGTAGATGTATAAACAATCATATATCACATGAGCAATTACACTAGATGATCATGGACCACAGCCTAATATGATCAGGCCCGAGCTAGTGGGCCTAATCACTTACATCAAGATCTATGTGTGCAGCAGGGCATCTCCATACCCTGTGATCGTCCATCTCATCCTCATCGATTCCGTCGGCATCTCGACGTATCTCCATGCATCGCAATCGTCCGTCTCGTGGGTCCCGTTATCACATCCACCCTCCTGCTGCGCCTCCTCGTATGATTACAACTTAATCATAGGTATGCAGGCCTGATAATAAACAAGAAATAAAATAAAGGCTCGCATGTCCCAATAATAATAATCACAAGTACACACATCACATAGTCCATAATCATCTGTCTACACATTATACATCACATGTGTAAATCATCATCATGTAGGACTACTAGATAATAATAAATAATAATAATCAATTAAACTTTTTAATTAATTAATATTTTTAAAAATCAAAGTCATGTAGTGAATTTTCTGATTTATGAGGAGTATTTTCATAATTTGGACAAAGGACAGAACTTGAAATTTCTGAAATTCCGAGGGGCAAAACTGTTTTTTGGCTAGAAAACCCTAACCCCTCTCTTCTCCCTGCTTGCTGCAGCCGCCACCACCCTGCCGACAGTAGCTTATGAGGCGGGGTGGTGTGGGGGAGCCGCCCTTGCCTGCAGGTGGCTCGGTCGCGGGCGTTGTGCTTGCGAACGGCACCGCCTTGCGGTCGGGTGCCCCTGCGGGTACTGCCGCCCTTGCAGGTATTACCGCCCCAACGGGCGACTGTGCTTGCGAGCGTAGTGCAACACCAATGGGGCGGTAGCGAGCCCTAGTGGGCGGTTGTGCTCGTGGGCGCAATGCCGCACCAGTGGGCCAGCGTCGCCCGTTGGGGCTCGTTGGGCGCCACTACGGGTGACCGTGCCTACGCGCGTAGTGGCTGCCACTGCAGCAGCCCGTCGATCGCCAACCGAGAGCCTGCACATAAATGGCAGTGCTACCATCTACGAGGGTAGCAAAAGTTGCTGCCCTTTCTCACTTTTGCGTCAACGATTTTGACATCAAAAGTTTCTCCAAAACACAACACACGTAGTTCAAAATCAATTTTCGCATGAACAACCTGGCTCTGATATCATTGTTGGAAAATCTTGGGGGCGACATAACATACGCAGTGGAAGAACAGAAAATAGAATCCCCAATTCCCAAAGATATGTTCGTCGTCGTGCGAAGATTGGTGCACAAAAATCAATGAAATAGAAAACCACATTTGAGATAGATTGTGTTACCTAGGGAGATCGTATATCCCTGAATCCCTGTAGATCTCTAGGAGAGGGTGAAGGAGGTCAAGCACCCTCCTCTCTAGCGGTGATACACACAGTAAGGCTATGATAACACTCCTCAAAACTCCAAGCCTTCTCTAAGGTGGAGAGGGAGAGGATAATAGGAGAGGCAAGCAAAATGCTCTAGCCTATGAACTACTAATTCCCTCTCATTTATAAAGGTCCCCTATCAACTTAACCCTAATGGATCCTCCCCTATTGGGTATTGGATCTCTATCCAATAATCTCACATGGGCTATTATTGGATCTCATCCATAGGATCCAATAATTCAGGGCTTATTGGATATCCAATAAGATAGGGGTTCCAACGGATATCTCATATCCGAACCTTTATTCATCGTAATACCTACCATATGTGTGTGACTTTCTAGGCCCAATATCGAGCTGGCCGTGAGTCATACCTGTCAGAACTCCTTTTGGCTCAGTGAATTATTATCTCCATAATAATTCACTCGACTCATCGACTACGAACGTACTAGGCTACTATGTCGTAGTCCCCAAATGATACAAGAGAATCCAATCTATTGGACATGTCTGTCCTTAGGTACTATGTACCTATAGTCCCTCATCCATCTAATATCCCAGATACCATATACCGGGCATGGTGCTGTTAGACCCATATGGTTTCTACTCGAGTCTCGCTCTAATCGGATTCTCCCGGATAACTCTTTCTCTCTCAATTCGAATAACCATAGCTAGGGATTTGTCTTAACAAGAACATATGAGATATTCCTCTCATGACACCGAGAGTGGATGATCCTCTATCGACACTCAATAGCCATCGTAAGATTGATTACCACTCCCGATGAACGATTGTGCTAGATCTAGGACATCCAAACTTATAAGTCCGGTATCAAAGAGTGGAGCACTCATACATGACATCCTTGGTGTCTTAAGTCTAAGGACTAGATACACCACTAGGACTACGAAATCACTGCTTGATAATAAGGCATTATCGACCATCCAACATTCCGTAAGCGGATCAATCAGTAAACTCATTCTCCAATGAGCACCTATATTGTATCCCTAGTGTCCTCACACGAGCAGCTATGAGACCAACTGCATCCATCATATGGATGGGTATACAACACACCAGTCTGTCTGGTTATCTCAATGTCCCTCTCCAGTAACTTATGACCGAGATTATTTAGGATCTATGTTTAAAGGCGAATCGATATCATTATCGTGATCTCATTAAGATCCGATTCCCATTGCATAGATCCAAGGACATCGTAATATATATATGCATATATGTAATAAGTAATATAATGTGATAAATGTTAAAATATAATAAGCAAAAATACTATGTGTCAAGTCACACGTGCTATCACTCACGTGATTGGCTTGCAGGGCACATATGACTAGCATGGTTTACGTGAGCTCTTCGTTTGTAGGGAGTGAACCTTTTGAGACTCCCATGGTCCCATGAGACCTAGAGAAGATGGAGGCTCATGACTACAGTTTCGTGGTGACCTCGTGATAATTAGAGGCATTGCACAATCGCTTCCGGATTTCGTTGGAGTTTGTTATGTCTGTCCCTGGGGATGAGGTTCACCCTTTCCATTGGATCTCTAGGGGATTTTGTCTCTCCATTGATGCTGTGGAAACGGAGCTATGCCTTCATGTTCCTCCGGTGATGGCTTCTTATATAGGATATTAGTGGATTTCGCCTTCTCAGATGACGTCAAATTCTTAGCGTTTCTTGAGAGTCTTCCTAACATGGGGGTGGCGTTGTCTCACGGCCTCTTCTACTCATGCTTCTAGCTGAGTCAAGCGTTGAGTAGTTACTACCTGTCCCCTCATGTAGGGTTTAAGATAAGTGGAGCGGCTTCCTACAACAAGGAGTGGAGTCACTTTTTCATCATTAGTGGAAGCTAAGATTAGGGCTTCCTAGTGGCTTAGGTAGCACATACCGTAGAAATGCGTTGCCTTCTCGGGCGAAGCCGAGGCCTTGGAGAAGATACAAGGGTTCTTCTCATCTAGGGTCATGGAGCATGAGAAGGAAGCTTGTTCGGTGGAGCCACCCCTGTTAAGAAACCTGGACAGAGCATCACATACATAGTGGAAGAATAGAAAAATAAAATCCCAAATTTCCTAAAAAAAAGGGTTATCATCGTCGTGCAAAGATTAGTGCACAAAACAAAATGTAAAATCGAAACCGCGTATATCAAGCGAGATTTGTTACATAGGGAGATCGTATATCCCTATAAAATCTCAGATCTGTAGGAGTGGATGAAAAAGGTCAACTGTCCTCCTCTCTAGTGGTGATCCACACGATAGATGCAGCGAAGACACTCCTCAAATCGTTGCACGATCTTCCTCTCCACGCGCACTACATGATTAAGAAGGGGCCGACCCTTCTTACTGTTCACATGCTCCAAACTGAGGTTGTCAGCTGAGGAGGAGAGGGAGGGAGGAGAATAGGAGGTAGCAGCTAAGAAGGATCTAGCCTATGCCCCTTTGGTTCCCTCCTATTTATAGAGGTCTTTGTTAACTTAATCCTAATAGATCCTACCTTATTATGTTCTATATCTTATCCAACTATCCAAGCATATAGGATTAGTGGATCTCTATCCCACAATCTCTTATTGGCTCTTATTGGATCTTATCCATAAGATCCAATAATTTAGGGGCTTATTGGATATCCAATAAGATAGAGGCTCTAACAGATATCTCAAATCTAAACCTCTACTCGTCGTAACACGTACTATAAGTGTATGACCCTCTAGGCCTACTATTGAAATGGCCATGAGTTATACCTATCAGAATTCCTTCTGACTCAGTAAATTATCATCTCTTATAATAATTCACTCAACTCATTGACTACAAACGTACTAGGACACTACGTCGTACTCCCCAAACGATACAGTGGAATCCAATCTATTGGAATTGTTTGTCCTTAGTTACTGTGTATCTATAGTCCCTAATTTATCTAATATCCTAAAGATTGTAAATCGAGCATAGTGCTATCAAATCCATATAGAATCTACTAGAGTCTCGCTTTAATCGATTTCTCCCGGAGAATTCTTTCTCTCTCAATCTAAATGACCCTGGCTAAGGATTTGCCAAAGCAAGAATATATAAGATATTTCTCTCATGACACCAAGAGCGGATAATCATCTATCGATACTTAATTACCCTCGTAAGATTGGCTACCACTCCCAATGATCAGTTATGTTAGATCTGAAATCTCTAGATCTATAAGTCTGGTATCAAAGAGTGGAGTACTCATATAAGACATCCTTAATGTCTCAAGTCTAAGAACCAAACACACAATTATAATCATAGAATTATTGTCTGACAATAAGGTATAGTTAAATCCATAGTGTCCCCATACGAGTAGCTATGAGACTGGCCACTTCTATCATATGGACAAGTATATATCACATAAGTCTATCCGGTTATCTTTGTTAGGAACGAGTCGGCACTAAGAGGGGGGGTGAATTAGTGTAGCGGATAAAATTATGTTGGTTTAAAATTTTGTACGATAAAAACATATCAAAAAGATGCTTAACTTGAAAGCTTATGAAAGTGTAGTGAAAGTAAGAGTTCAGTTTGCAATATAAGGAAAAAGCATGAAGGAAATGCAAATCAGATTTTATAGTGGTTTGGTCATCGTGACCTACATCTACTCCGTCGATTCCTCTTCCGTCGAGGCCACCGATATCCACTGACGATCTTCCTTCAATAGGTGAAGATAAACCACCCTTACAACTCGATTCTCCTTTTGATAGGTTCAGCAGAGAACCTTTACAACCCCCTTACTCCTCTCTCAAGCTATACTAACACTTAGAGCTTTGAGAGGAGTTCACACAAGATTACAACAGCGTTTTTTTCCTTTTTTACTCTCAATTTTTGTTTGTGTTAACTAGGGATGAGAGGGGTATTTATAGGCCTCAAGTTGATTTAAACTTAGAGCCTAAAAATGTCTCATCCCGGGTCTCCCGGGTACGGGCGATACCACTGCCTGTGTTGGGTGATACCACCGCCTGCCAGTTTGACACTAACATTGACACTAGGCAGTACCACCGCCCAAACTGGTGGTACCACTACCTGATAGTATCTCGGAGATTGTGTCTAGGCGATACCATCGCCCAAACTGGCGGTACCACCACCTGACATTGTCTCGAAGATTGTGTCACGACGGTTTCACCTGTTTGGTCACTGTTGAGCATTTTCACTTGGCCCAACACAACTTAATCTTAGGCCCAATTGTCCCCTAATTGGGTTGGCCCAATTCTAACCCAATTATGTGCTAACTATAAATTCTAACGCATACACTAAGATAAATAAGTTCGATAAGTCAAGGTTTCTTCCAGCGATCTTTCGGCGAACTTTTGACGATCTCTCGGCAATGTTCCAGCGGACTCCCGGCAAGCTCCTAGACTTCACGATGATCTTCTTGGCGAGTTCCGATAAACTTCTTTGGCAAGCTCCTAGACTTCTCGATCAATTCTGGCAAAACTTCCAACGAATGTCTGGACTTCTAACGAACTCTCAAACTCCTAACGAAATCTCGTTCTTGACTCTGGGACTTCATTTTGCTTTATGCCTTGCTATCGTAATTAATCCTGTACACATAAAACCTACTTCAATCTAGACAATTATTATAAAGCCTGAATCAAAGTTGTCCAGTATGTCATTAGTTTATTGACGCTTCGTTTGATTCTTCGACGCATCGTCCTCTCTTGCAGCCTATTGCCCAATCGGCCAGTTGACCTCCATAACTCTGATTTCCTTAGCGCAATTTCTACTCTTCTTGGCCCAATGCCCGAATCCATGGCCCGAAGACTTCTGTCGATACGTCGACCAATCCTTCGGCTCAACGTCCAATCTTCTAATATATTTTTCACCAACCCAACATGATTTTTCCTATTTCAATTGTCTCTTCCTGATTGAAGCTTCCTACATCACTCAAAACGCAGATCAAATCATAAATACTATCAATTGGTTTCATCATCAAAATCCGAGATTCAACAATCTTGATGTCCCTCTCGAGTAACCTATGATCGGACATCGTGCTATCAGACTTATATAGAATCTACTCAAGTCTCGCTCTAATCGGTTTCTCCTGGAGAACTCTTTCTCTCTCAATCCAAATGACCATGACTAGGGATTTGCTTGAGCAAGAACATATAATATATTCCTCTCATGATACCGAAAGCAAATGATCCTCTATCAATACTCAATTGCCCTTGTAAGGTTGGCTACCACTCTCGATGATAAGTTGTATTAGATTTGAAACCTTTAGATTTACAAGTTTGGTATCAAAAAACGGAGTACTCATACAGGACATCATTAATGTCTCAGGTCTAAAGACCAAGCACATAATTAGGATCACAAAATTACTGTCTAACAACAAGGTATAGTTAAATCCATAGTGTCCCCAAATGAGTAGCTATGAGACAAGTCACCTCCATCATATGAACGAGTATATAGCACACAAGTCTATCTAGTTATCTAGATGTCCCTCTCGAGTAACGAGATTATTTAGAGTCCATGTTTAAAGATGAATCGGTCTCATTATCATGATCTCATCACAATCTGATTCTCATTGCATATATCTATGAACATCACAATATATATAATATAAAATAAAAAATACTAATAATAATAATAATAATGAATAAAAAGACTCACACATGTCATCACTACTAATAATCTATGTTGTGGTATTTGACCCGACTTCTGGCAGCATGCAGTTGAAGATGCATTGCCTATTGATTGTAATATATTATGATACTGGACATTACCTAAATGCACATTATTGTAATATATTATGATACTTCTCATTTTTGAAGATATATGGATTGAGCAGGATTTGTGCAGTTGTATATCTGAATGCTTATTAACTGTGGTTATCAACTTTTGGAGATGGTGAATGAAACTGCAACTTTTGAGGTAGTTATGAGCATTGGGAGCCTAAAAAAAAAAAAAAATTAATCACAGTATCTTGTAGTTGTTATAATCTTTAGCATGAATGATTTGTTTTAGGACATCTCATGTCACTAAAGAGAACTTATTCAACAGTTTAACTCCGCTCCTGTAGATTTAGATTCCTTTTTTCAATTGAGTTGTGATATCTTTGTTTCTTTTAGATCATGCAACTAAAAGAACTTCTTGTTACATATCACAGGTGATTTATAATATTTAAGATCCACTTTTTTCAGTCAACTGTGGTAGCTATGTGCTGTATGTAACCTTTTATCCCAAACTTATTGTGATATTCTGATTGCCACTGTTTTATATCTTAAAGAACTAATTAATACTATGATACTTTTGGGGAAATATTAAGCTAACTCTTCTAAACCATTTCCGCAGATTGTTGCAGTTGTAAGTGATACACTTAATGAACGACACTTAAAACATTGCGTGGATACAGCAACCTGATTGACAGCTCATGTCAACGGTCCTAAGTTAGAGGCCCTTTTAGTCTCTTTTCCAACAATGATAAGTGTGATGTTGAAATTTTTTTAATTCAAAATTGTATTTGGGCTCGATGTAGTTGCTGATTAGTTTTTTTTCCCCACTTTATATTTAATAATATATGTCGTTAATCATTGAGAATCTAATATAACAATAATAAAGTCATAAGTCTCGAATATTTCGAGTTCGACTATATCGATCTTTTGTCATTTTTAAGATATATAAGTATTCATATATTTAACTAATTTTAAAATACTTAAATTTTTATTTATAGTTTATGTGAAAGTCTTTTCAGGTTTTTCTCTACATCTTATTATATCACTAACATTAATCATTTCACCTCTTTTGATTATCACATTCGGAGGTCTTCTAAATATGTGCTCATACCATTTTAAACGATATTTTCCCATCTTATCCTCTATTAAAGTGATATTTAATTATTTATGAATAAAAATATTTATTTGTATATCTTTTATAATAACTTCATATATTCATCTTAATATTCTTATCTCAATAATATAAAAAACATAAATTTTTTATATATATTTTTTCTTAGTTACCCAACACTCAGGGTTATAAAGTATTATTAGTCTCATAACTATCTTATAAAATTTTTCTTTTAATCTCAAATGTATCTGATGATCACACTCGCTTGTCATTTTAATCATTTTATTTTTATTCTATGAATACTATCTTTATCGATCTTTCTATCTTGTTGAATAATTAATTCAAGATAACTAAAGCTTTTATTTAAAGGAGCTTCTTATCTATCCAACTTAACTATATTCTCCTGTTTATTCTTAGAATTACCAAAATTATATTTCATATATTCCTAGAATTGTATTTGAAACTTTTGGTTTTTAAGGATTGTCTCTGTAGCTCAAGTTTATAAGTAATGAAAGTTAGACTTATCAATTAAAATAATATTATTAATAAATAACATATACTAGGGAGATCGATCTATCATGTAAGTAGTGACTCGT
Organism: Musa itinerans; assembly: GCA_001649415.1. Taxonomy (NCBI): domain Eukaryota; kingdom Viridiplantae; phylum Streptophyta; class Magnoliopsida; order Zingiberales; family Musaceae; genus Musa; species Musa itinerans. The sequence goes on from LVTN01001134.1 coordinate 48,999, forward strand.
AAGTTCATCCATGTTATTAAGTGTCATTCTTCTGTCCAATGAGATTCTTTTATCAAATATTATTAAGCAATTTGCTAAGAAAGTGTCTCGAGGCCAGAGGGTTGGTTAGTGCATAGTTACATAGTATAATAGGTCTCAAGTTCAATTGGACGTGAGAGCTTCATGTACCTTATTTATTATAATGAAAATGTATTCTAATTTTTTTTTAAAAAAAAAACTTGCTAAGGAACTAAAGAGTTTAGATGATTCACCTCCCAAAGACATTAAAGTGGTCGTAAACGATAATGACATTTTTACTAGATTTGCTGATATCGAGGGTTCTCCTGGTATGTGATACTAGACAATATCTTTCCATATAGTTTTTAGCATGAAAAATGAGAGTTGATAAGCTTGTACCACACGGAAACTGCAGCCAGAAACTCCATGCGAGAACGGTGAAGCTTTTGTTGTTATTATTATGTTACTGCTATCTAATTTAGCAAGTCATGCTGTTTATTATTGCAACAAATTATCATTTTGCAGGCTACTTCTTGACCAAAATTTTCCATCCAAACATTGCGACAAATGGTGAAATTAGTGTCAACACACTTAGATTAAGACATGTGTTGCTTGTAAGTTCCAAGCTCTCCTGATCCACCGTCATGTTCTGTCAATCTCTAGGTCACTCCGGGTAGGGATACGTTGAAAAGCTAGAGCCATTGAGAAGACGATCCTGTTGAATCATCTAACTACTCGAATATGTTCATTTTTAGAGCAATCTCTGTTGTTGTCGATGTTTATCGCAAGACTTGACCGGCTGTATTGATGTTATCCGTAGGAGAGTGAAACTAAGATTTCTGTATGTTATTCATGTACCTTTATGTGATCCATTTTCCTGCTTCCAACAGGTAATCAGATAGATGGCTGCTGCTCATAGAACCATTTCCAGAATCCACACTAAATGAACAGACTGGTAAAATGTTGCTTAAAACTACGAGGAGTATATATATGCTTAGACATGCAAGGTAATTTGCAATACCTTTCTCATTGTTGCACTCACTACCAGAGCGAATGGAACACCCAAAATAGATAAATAGGTGGTAGAATTGTCTCTGCGACTCTTTGGCATGGATCGAATATTACGCAAGTATGCTTATCCACTTTGGGTTGGTTTTCGATAACTGCAGAGGATGGAGATTTCTCATGGTTTCATGTTGCACCTGCGCAGGTTATATACTGGGAATACATGCTCTCAGACCCAAGTCCAAAGGCCAAGACAGCAGCAATCTGCGAGTCTACCACGGCTTTAAATGTGAATCAGAGAAACACGGAATAATCTAGCGGCAAAGCGCCCCTACCTCCCACCCCATTATCCACGTCTTCCAAAGTACCAGGTATACAAACACGTAAGATGAGAATGCTGTCATCATCACTACTGGGAATTCAATTCAGAAGAGCTATGAATTGCCAGTGCTCCAACAACAGCCTCTGCTGAAGATTGATATAAGAGCACTGGCAATTTATCGTTGCTTAACCTGAAAGAAAAGCTCAGCTAGATGAGGAAGAAGAGCCCGAAAAGACTATATAATGTATCTATCTATCAGGTGGGGATTGAGAGTGCAATTCCACAAATTGTAAATCTTAATCTCGTTTTTTACATGCAACCAACTCTAATTGCTGAGTAACTTTTGCGGTGTGCTGTGTTTGTCTGCATTGTTGGGGTATTTGATCTTTTACCTTGTGAAAAGTATTTCTTACAACAAGATTAAAATCAATGCTTTTTAGTATGACTAATATTTTTTTATCCAATCAGGAAATGGACATATATCTGATTGATTGAGAAAATATTTCCCTAATCATAAAATTAATATCAATTTTTTTTTATATGACTAATGTGTTATACATGTGAAGTCAGTCCGATAAAAAAAAATAAAATTGGCTACCACATCCCATAAATCAAAACAGAATCAATGATGACTTAAGCTCTCTTTTTCCCTCACCAAACCTCAAATCCCATCGTGAACTATTTTTAAAGATTCTACTGCCGTGAATGTTTGATGGACAGGATAGCGAGTGTATTAGATCTTCTCAAGCTAGATTTCTGAGGTCGGATCTATTCTGCCAAGCCAAATTGATGATGACCAACGTCAACACTAATTGCACTTTCAGTATGATGGTATAATTACTATTAAGGCATTTTTGTCCAGACAGATGATCTTGATCCGAGTTGCTGCTTCACATCACATCACATCCAAAGCATTCGATAACCACAACAACCCCTTATCTGCGGAGCGGATCAGGACAAGAAACGTGTCCCGATGCAATTCCACGTCCAGATTGCACAAGTCACATGGCGTCCCTGGTGCTGGAAGCGGAGGCAGGCGATGCACATGAGATCACAAAGCGAGCCAGCAAAGCTAGCGGCCTTCGTTGGCACCGCGACCGCCTCGTAGAGAAGTGAAGCCGAGTTCATGGCGTTGCTTTCCACCATGATATTGATAAGAATTAAATGAAGAAGATAGAAAGATAGAAATTATAGAAGAAACTATGATTCATAGTATAAGATGTAATTGGCTAATACATTTGATAGTGAGCTCTTGATAGTTATTTATACACAGAGGTTATACACATTCAGCATGGAGGATTTTTCTCAACTGCTTAGAGATTTCCTCAACTGCCTTGAGGAAATCTTATCTGCTTATCATGCCCCCGCAAGATTGAGCTTCCATCAAGGATGTCGATCTTGGACCGATGAGATGAAAATAGTTTGCTGGCGAGAGGCTTTGTGAGTGAGTCTACTAGTTGATCAGCTGTATGTACGTGAGAAATACGGAATTGATGTCTGACAACTTGATCTCGCACGAAGTGGAAATCGATGGCAATGTGTTTCATGCGGGAATGGAACACTGGATTGGCACATAAGTAGGTAGCTCCAATATTATCACAATATATTGTAGGAATAACCGTGGAGTTGACGTTGAGGTTCCTGAGCAGATTTGTGACCCAATTGAGTTCAGTAGCGGTAGTGGCGATGGCACGGTATTCAGCTTCAGTTGTAGATCGTGCAACCGTTTTTTATTTTTTAGAACTCCAACTGATTGGAGTGGCTTCAAGGAAGACAATGTATCCTGACGTAGATGTTCTATCATCAAAGTTCCTTGCCCAGTCAGCATCAGCAAAGGCATGGAGATAGAGTGAAGTATTTTTGCGAAGAAAAATGTCATGATTAAGAGTCCCTTTAAGATACCGCAAAATTCGTTTGACCGCAGACCAATGCATAGTAGATGGTCGATGCATGAATTATGATAATTTATTGACGACAAATGAAATATCTGGATGTGTGAGAGCCAAGTACTATAAAGAGCCAAGGACTTGTCGATATTGAGTCGAATCTGTAGCAGGACTTCCATCACATAATTTAAGTGATTCACTGGTAGAGAGAGGAGTTGTAACCTCTTTCGCATCCTTTATGTTTGTCTTTGATAATAAATCTTGAATATATTTTCTTTGTGATAGGAAGAGACCTAAAGATGTAAATGTTGCTTCCACTTCCAAAAAGTAGCTTAAAGTTCCTAGATCCTTGAGGAAGAATCCATCGGCCAAGTGCTTTAGAAATGCTTGAGTCTTCAAAGGATCATTTTCTGTGACAATAATATCATCCACATATACTAAAAGATATATTATGCTTCCATTATGCTGGCAAATGAATAACGAGGTATCAGACTTAGAATTGATGAAGCCAATTGAGGTCAAAAACGAGCCAAGCTCGTTATACCAAGCCCTTGGAGCTTGACGAAGTCCATAAATAGCTTTTTGAAGTTTACAGACATGCCTCGGATATTGAGGATGAACGAAACTAGGAGGTTGCTGCATAAAGACATCTTCAGTAAGTGACCCCTGTAAAAAGGCATTGTTAACATCTAATTGGCGTATGTGCCAACCCTTTGAGATAGCCAAACTCAAGATAAGACGGATTGTTGTGGGTTTAACAACGGGACTAAATGTCTTTGTGAAGTCGACACCAGGTCGTTGATGAA
>LVTN01001134.1:54220-83910 GCA_001649415.1 Musa itinerans
AAAAAAATTCTCGACCAACTTTCGAAAGTTGGTAAATACTGTGGAAACATCAGACTTATGGTGGAGAGGATATAACCATGTGTACTTAGTAAAATAGTCTACAAAAATGACATAAAAGCGAAACTTATCAAAAGAAGGAATTGGGGCAGGGCCCCATACGTCGGTATAAATGATTTCAAATGGTTTAGAGCAAGAAATGGAGGTTGTCCCAAAAGGTAGTTTATGACTTTTATTGCAAAGACAAGCATCGCAATGATTGATAGTGCTATTGATTTTCAAGGTAGGAAGAGAATAACGAGAAAGTAATTTTTGCTGGATAAAAGAGGAGGGATGACCAAGACGACGATGCCATACATCAACCGGAGCTGTGACTGAAGAGTGAGCAGTAGGAAGGGTAATTTACAAAACGGATGGCCACTCATAAATGTTGTCTTTGTTCTAGCCCTGGACCAAGGATGCCCCCGTGCTCAAATCCTTGACAAGAAAAAAGTTAGGAAAAAATTCAATTGGAGAAATTTGCAAGGTTGGAGATAGTTGCAGTAATGTAGTGTTGGAGTTTGGTGGCCGAAAGAGCGGCGGAGTTTTCAGCGGAAGACTTTGGTTGGCAAGGGAGCAGCAGTCAACGGTAGAAACAAAGGTCGTGACTGTGCTTCCTTTAGGAGCGTTGCCCACGGAAGAAGTGTCGATGCAGTGGGCGTAGCGACAACGACTGTAGCAGTGGCGGCACCACTGTCATCTCAATCTCTGCTGCTGCGGTGGGTGTGATTTGATACTAGCAACCGCAAGTGCTGCAGTAGGCTACAGTGAATGGCTACGGATAAGGGGCGGAGACGTCGCTGCGAGAGGGATGGTCGAGCGACTGCGACTACAACCCAAGGGGAGGCGATGGACTCCGGTCGGAAAGCGAGAAGAGGGCTTGCTCTAGGCAAACAGCTCTGATACCATGATAAGAATTAAACGAAGAAGATAGAAAGATAAAAATTGTAGAAGAAACTATGAAATGTATAAGATGTAATTGGCTAATACATTTGATAGTGAGCTCTTGATAGCTATTTATACACACTCAACAAAGAAATTATACACATTCAACAGAGAAGATTTTTCTCAACTGTTTAGAGATTTCCTCAACTGCCTCGAGGAAATCTTATCTGCTTATCAGATATATCCTTTTAAGTCATTTCTGTGGTCCCTCTTGCTTGCTTTGGAATTAGTGGTCGCTCGATTGATCGGTTAGGCATGTGAGATGATCAAGTGATACAACTATACTGTCAGCACACAAGGGTATCTCCAGGATCACGTGTTCGCCTGCGCCGCCGCCACTCGCATGCGTGACGCCACGTTGCACCGGTGTTGCTATCGTACGACGACGTCATCGCGTCGCAAAACGAGTGGCCGTGATGCGTCGGTGCCTTTAGTGCCACGCACGCCCGCCCCTTCTCCCGACGGTCGCGGGGGTGTTTCCGTCGGTTGAACCAGGCGAAGGTCAGCTTCCTCTTCGCGGAGCCACAAGGAACGGCCACGTGTTCGTATGGCCAGCGGGGTCCGCACCAACTCTGCCTGCGGTCGCCTGCTGTCGTGATTTCGTCGGTCGAAGTAGACAGGCGGACGTGGCGAAGTTGGTGCGAACCATTCGCGCGAACCATTGCCAGTTCCAGCGAGCGACGGGGAAGTTGGTGCAAACCATTGCCAGTTCCAACAAAAGTTACTGACAATGGTTCCTTTGCCATTCCGGCTCGCAGGCCCGACAAAGGAACACCGCGTCCGGCTCGCAGTCGACCGCCGCCTCGCCCCCGCAGAGCGCAAACCATTGCCAGTTGCAGTCACGAAGCAGGTAGGAGATTCGGGTAGGTTTAACTCTTTTAACAAAACGACACGCCACTCGGGGCCGAACAAGTCTCGGCCACAGGTACGGGTCTATTTGTGATGACGAGACAAAATATCTGCCGACGGGCCCCGCGGGTGACGGAACACGTGGCCGATCAACACTTCACGTCAAACTGCAACTATAATATCCAATGGTTCGATCGACTCTTCACGTCCAAGTAACATCCAATGATAACCATGGTTATAAATCTTCCAAATCCTTGATTATTCTTGTTAATTTTTCAACACTAAAACATCGAACGAGAGTTTTTGTTGGGTGCACCACGAATCAGTCTTTGCGCAACTATATCCATCCTAACACCGGATTCACAGTAATACTTTGACAAAAACCAGGGGAATCCCCGGAGCCTCGGACAACCCAGATTCAATCTGCAGTAACAACAGTACGATTTCTGCTTGGTTCACAGGCATGCATGCTTCGTTCTAGTGGGCACGTCTCTAAAAGACCAAACTAGCTAGCTTCTTCCCTAATGGCCTGGTCTGACAAAACTGAAGTCATCATCTTCCTCTTCTTGATGGACTGCTCTAGCATCGAGCTTGTCTAAAAGTTCTCATCCACTTCATGATTTATCATACTAACAGTCTAGTTGCTAAGGATACAGATCAACTGTTCCTCGTGAAACTGGCAGACCTGGAAAGCCTAGCAAGTGACTAAAGTAAACCGATTTTAGGTGGTCCTATGTTACTTCTAACACACTATTTCATTGATTAGAGGATATAAACTTCTTAAATACAAGTGTATGGGAGCTTTTTATATATAGCTTACTGTATTTTTTTTTATGAATACTCTGATGCTATCTATTGGAAGCTTGAAAAAGTGCCTACTCTCTGTATCCTCCCAACACTCGTTGTATTTCAAAACAACCAAGTTTTAATTATCTTCTAATCTACTGTGGGTCAAATGACAGCTGTGTATCATTGATAATGCTTAATTCAGCAAAGCAAATTTGCATAATACTCCACAAAAACACACAGGAAAAGGGCTACCATCCAATGATTCATGGTGGGAAGCAACCATAACGTACTTTATTTGAATATATAAGTACATGCCTATTCCAAGTCTTAACATTTCTCAACACACACATTGGTGTATCCACACAAGTTAATTGAGAGCAAGCAATGCAGAAAGCCAAGTATTACCACATAATCACATGATCTGAAGTCTAGTTACCATAAATATTTAGATTTTCATCTAATCTGAATTTTCAAAATGTTGAAGAGCACATGAAAGATATATATATACATACATATATATATATACATACATATATATACATACATATATATACATATATATATATATATAATATTATAATCTTACTGTTTAACACCTTCATCCTTATCTGAATGGGTCTTATCTAAATTTCTGAGGAAGTAAATGGAAAGTATATGGCCAATATCTTGCCTCAAACAATGTCACAGAAAGATGTTTTTCTAATTCTTTCAAGTTTTTCATATAAAGTATCATCCACAAAGTGTTACAGGCAAATTTTGCTATAAAGTTACCAAAGTTGGTCCTGGTTGTGCTTGCAAAGAGGCAATGAACTGTTGGTCATATGACATTTCATTAGCATATCATTGTTTCAGGATAGAGATAGACTAACGAGTGAACATGGTTGTGGAAATAACAAGTTAGCATATCATATGACATTTCTTCTTACTTCCCCTTCTGCATGATTTTGCATCCGGTTTTGCATGATTGTTTAAGAAGGCAAAAGGTACCAAGACAAAAATGCAGGTAAGGACTGCTTAATAGCAAGGCAATTTACATACTTCAGTTTCCATAATGGCAGAGATAAAACACTCAGAAATTACCTTAATAAAAAAAATTCAGAAACTTATTTACCCAAATGTACTAATGGCATACTTTTGCACCGGTGAATAATGCTGGTTTTGCAAAAAAAAATCAGAAAATATTTTGCATCATGATCATAGACATAGTTGTCCATGACAATTAAATTCAGGAAAAAAAAATCATAACATACTGTTGTTTCGATTCTGCAGCTGCAAATAAATCACAAACAGCTTGGTTTAGGTAAGTAGAAAATGAATGTAGGTATCCATTCCTCGTCGTCCAAATGAGAGCTTTTCAACCCTGACATGAACAAAATGATATTGAGTGAGGTCCAAAAGAAGATAATGGACACTAAAAATCAGAGTGCATTGCATTTGATTTACACTTTACATTGCATGTAATATTTCATCTATAACACCAGAATCGCCTGATTAACTTTTTCTAGTGCTGTGTCAATGACTATGGTTGGTGTTAGATCACACTCAAGAAAGATTATTTTCCTTGCCATGGAGCATTCAATAAAAGTGGGAGCGCAAAAGCACAAAAAAAGAAAGGCTCAAAAAACGAAGTTGCTATGTTTTGAGTACAAAGAACATTAACATATCCTTGTGTGAACCTGAGCAGGCCCACAATGGAGATTCAACAGAATGCAGATAGAACTTGAAATTTACCCAGAAATGTTTCCGTACACATGATAATTTGAGCTTATTCTGAAAACAACATTCTACCAGTATGCCAGATAATTAATAATAAAAAGATTCACTTGAACAATAATTCCTGACAAATTTTAAAGCCAACTTAGCAGCTAAGACTCCGTAGATTGGGGGTTACAAGGATAAAGCTACTATTCCAATATAAATAATTTCATGCCAATCTTTGTTGTTTCCCCTGGAAAGAAAATGTATGTCATTTTTGCTGCAGTCAAAAGACTTAACGGACTCAGGAATGGGGAATCTAGATAAGCTAAAAATAATCCAACTACTCAACTAGTTTGCAACTGCAATGCATGATGATCTTTAACCCTTTCCTTCAGATGATAATTTCTGTTCCCGGCGGATTGGAACAGTATTGTAAACTGTAACTCTTAATTCTTATTTTAGCAATAAGAATAAAGCAAAATCGATCCGTAACCTGTAACCCAAATCTTGCAGTCAAACATATTTCGGTTGATTATAAGACCAGTTAGAACTTTTAGGTTGATTCGAAACATCACGAATCGAATCATAATCTAATGATAATAGTCTTCGTTTTAACTCCAAAACCATGACGGAACATCAAGGACAGAGATACGGGTCGACCTGGGAGGATCAGTGGCCGGCAGCGATCAGTGGTGGCCGGCAGCGGCAGCGTGTTGCTGGTGCTCGAGGTGGCGGCGCTCCTCGGGGAGGGCGACCAGGCATGAGAAGATCATGTTATAAATTGATCAAATTAAAAAGAAAAAAAAAATTTCAAAAGATTTATTTGAAAAGATGATTTCTTTTCTAGTTATTTTGATAGTTAATTTTAAAAAATGATGTCTTTTGAGAAAAATATCTATAAATAGGTATTTGAGGGTAAATAATGCATACATCTCTTTCGTACTCTTATTCTTTACTCTCCAAGTGATTGAATTAGACATTCTCTAATTCCTCTTTGAAGATTCTTTATTAATTGCTATATAGATTTTGTAAAGGTTTGTCATATCCACTAAAACTATTTACATCAAACCCATAGCAATCTTATTGAGAAGAAGATGCAAATATTGTTTTTAGGAAAGTATTTATATATGTTTCAAGCCTAAATATTTTCTATAGTATTCTCGATCTTGTGTTTGTTATTTGCTTCCATAGTGTTTTTATCCTCTTCTTTGTCGTATTTTTTTAATAATCTAAAAATAATATTTTGTAAGTTTATATAAATTCACCATGGAGGCTACAAATACCATCAAATTATTGAATCAAGATTTTGTTCGTTTGGATCGTTTTGATGGAACGAATTTTACCCATTGGCAAGACAAGATGAAGTTCATGTTGATTGCTTTGAAGATCTTCTATGTGCTTGATCCAAATCTTCAACCAATTCCTGATCCAACCAACGATGACACCGATGAAGTCAAAGCTAAACAAAAGAAGAGAAATGAAGATGAAGTCATGTGTAGAGGACACATTCTCAATGCTCTTTCGGACCAACTTTATGATCTTTATACGGTGGAACCATCTACAAAATAAATTTGGAATGCTTTGGAATTCAAGTATCATGCTAAGGAAGAAGGTATAAAAAAAATTTTAATTTCTAAATATTTTGATTACAAGTTTGTGAATGACAAGCCAATCTTGGCACAAGTGCATGAGTTGCAGATCATTGTTAATCAATTGAAGGCTGAAAAAATCGAACTTCCTGAACATTTTCAAGTAGGGGCTGTAATAGCCAAGTTGCCTTCATCTTTAAGAGTGAGAACTCTTTTGGCAATATAAAAGCAAATGTTGTGAATCAGCCTAAGAATTCCAACAAAGGCAAGTAAAACAAGGAGAATCATTTTGGCCTCAAAAGGGATCAAAGAAAATTTAAGAAGCAAAAGAGTGGAGGTTGTTTTATTTGTGGAAAACCTGGTCATTTTGCTAGGGATTACAGATTTAAAAAAGGCCAGAAACTAAAAGTCAACTCCATTGAGGGAGATGATAATATAATCGCTACGGTGAGTGAAGTGAATGTCATATTTGACAAGGTTTCTCGTTGGTGGTATGATACTTATGCTACCGTCCATGTTTGCTATGATAAGGCACTCTTCAAGACTTATAAAGAAGTCACAGAAGAGCAAGAGATTCAAATGGGAAATGAAGTTCGTTCTAAGGTGATTGGCAAGCGAAATGTGAAACTCACTTTCACTTTGGGTAAGAAAGTCACTCTTACTAGTGTTCTTCATGTACCAGATATGAGTAGAAATTTAGTGAGTGGGAATCTCCTTAGCAAACTTGGAATTAAATCTGTATTTGAATCCGGGAAGTTAATTATACCCTGTAATGGAACTTTTATTGGAAAAGGCTATTCCGCTGAGGGAATGGTCAAATTATATAGTATTGATAATGATTCTAAATTTAATAAAGACGTTGCTTCTATTTATATTGTTAATTCTTATTCATTATGGCATGATAGATTAGCACATATTGGAACTAGTACCATTAGAAGAATGGTTAAATATGGCTTAATAAATTATCATTTTGATGATCTTAATAAATATAAAATTTGTGTTAAATCAAATATGATGAAGAAACCCTTCAAAAGTGTTGAAAGATATACTAATTTGTTAGACTTAATACATTCTGATATATGTGAATTAAATGGCATATTAACAAGAGGAGGTAATAGATATTTCATTACTTTTATAGATGATATGTCTAGATTCACATATGTGTACTTATTGAAACATAAAAATGATGCTTTTAATACTTTTAAAGCATATAAAGTATAAGTTGAAAATCAATTAGGGAAGAAAATTAAAGCTTTAAGAAGTGATAGAGGAGGAGAATACTTTCCTAATGAATTTAATATACCTCAAATAGCAAAGCATATAGACTTCTTAATTTGAAGTCTAATATCATAATAGAATCTCGAGATGTGGAGTTCTTTGAACATTTAATGACTTCATCCTCCAACTAGTGAAGAGTCACCAATAGAGACATCTCAAAAGGTTAGTGAGCAACCTAATATTCCTTTGATTGAACATCAATCAAGTTTATAAGAGGTTGGAGAGCAATCTTATGAATTAAGGAGAAGCACTCGTGTACGAAAAGCAAAAACATTAAGATCGGATGAGATTGATTCTCAAAGTATTTCTTTTTACCTTGTAGAAGGAACTAATGAGAGTCTTAAAAACAATTCCTCTTATTTTACAAGTGGAAGATGATCCTAAAACGTTTAAAGAAGCTATGACTTCTCGTGATGCTGCTTTTTAGAAAGATGCTATTAATAGAGATGGATTCTATTATGTCAAACCATACTTGGGAACTTATCGATATACCTTTTGCCTCTAAACCTATTAGTTATAGATGGGTATTTTGTAGGAAGTATTATACAAATGGTACTCTCTAAACGTTCAAATAAAGGTTAGTTGCTAAAGGATTTCGACAAAAGGATGGAATATATTATTTTGACACACATGCTCTTGTGGCTAGGATCACATCTATTAGAATTAATTTTGCTTTAGCATCAATTTTTTATCTTTATGTTCATCAAATGGATGTTAAAACGGTATTTTTAAATAAAGACCTCGATGATGAGGTATATATAGAACAACTCGAAGGTTTTGTTCTACCGGGAAATGAACATAAAGTGTGTAAACTTATTAAGTCATTGTATGGTTTAAAGTAGGCTCCAAAACAGTGGTATGAGAAATTTGATGCAATAATTCTTTCTAATGGATTTGTTCATAATATTGCAAATAAATGTATTTATCTCAAAACTTGTGATGACTATATGGTGATAGTTTGCCTTTATGTTGATGATATGCTAATAGTGAGTAACGATATAAAAGATATTGTAGAAACAAAGAGGTTTCTATCTTCAACATTTAAGATGAAAGATTTTGGGCAAGTTGATATTATACTAGGTATCAAGGTAAAAAGAAATAGTGGGGGATATGTTTTGAGTCAAATTCATTATATAGAGAAAGTACTGAAGAAATTCAATCACTTAAAAATCAAAGAAGCAAATGCCCCATTTAACCCAAGTATCAAATTAGTCAAGAATGTTAGAAGAACAGTGGCCCAATTAGAATATTCAAGTGCTATAGGAAGTCTTATATGTGCAACACAATGCATAAGACCTGATATAGCATTTGTAGTTAGTAAATTGAGTAGATTTACTAGCAATCCAAATGTAGAGCATTAGAAAGTTATTGAAAGAGTTCTTAGGTACCTTAAACGAACCAAAGATTATGACCTACAATACTTAATATTTTAGAAGGATATACTGATGCAAGTTGGATAACGAGTTTTGGAGATAACAAATCCACTACTGGTTGGGTATTCACCTTAGGAGGTGGCGTTGTTTCTTGGAAGAGTAAGAAACAAATGTGTATAACTCACTCAACTATGGAATTAGAATTTGTTGCTCTAGTAGATACACGAAAGGAGGTTGAATGGTTGAGAGACTTTATATTAGAAATTCCATTGACTTCTAAGAGTATGAATTCAATTTCTATACTTTGTGATAGTCAAACCACTTTAGCTCGTGCGTATAGTGAAATATATAATGGAAAGTCAAGACATATAAGTCTTAGACATGACTATGTGAGGAAATTAATCAAAAGTGGGATTATTTCACTTACATTTGTGAAAACAAGTGAGAATTTGGCTGATCCATTCACCAAACCTCTTACAAGAGAAGTTGTAAGATCAACATCAAAATAGATAGGGCTAAAACTCGAATAAAAGATCCACCAATGATAGCAACCCTACTCAACATTATGAAATGAGTAATGAAGAGTTCAAAGGTAAGAACAAGTCATTGACATGTGGAGTGGTTCAACACTTTGAAATATTTTACAAGTCCCATCTAAAGATGTTAAAGTGCTGGTTGTCACCGAAAGAGGGTTGAGTTAATTATACTCTTAATGAAGTTCAGTCAAGTTAGGACAAGTATCTCAAAGAGTGACAAAGATACTATAAGAACTTCACCTATATGAACTTAGAAGTTGTGCCGCTTAGATTGAGAGTTGGAGTTTTCTCTCATAAAAATTCATGAACTTGGATGAGCCCAAGGTCATATTAGGACTGAGCGAGATTTTATGAGGAATACAAGGATATTGTATTTATGTGTATAGTATCACTAGTATTGTCATTAGGAATAACAAATTCAAACCTTTTATGTTATTTGGGATTTCGACTTCATTTTGTGATGCTTACACTAAGGTAATATTCAAATTGAAAAATATATTACTTTATTCATAAATACTATTTCATTACTTGAAGAAAATTTTAAATTTGAACAAGTGGGGGATTGTTATAAATTGTTCAAATTAAAAAGAAAAAAGAATTTCTTTTCAAAAGATTTATTTGAAAAGGCTATTTCTTTTGTAGTTATTTTGCTAGTTATTTTTCAAAGATTGTATCTTTTAAGAAAAATATCTATAAATAAGTATTTGAGGGTAAATAATGTATACATCTTTTTCGTACTCCTCTTCTTTACTCTCCAAATGATTGAATTAGATATTTTCTAATTTCTCTTTGAAGATTTTTTATTGTTTGCTCAATATTGATCTTCTAAAGGCTTGTCATATCCACTAAAATTATTTGCATCAAACTCATAGTAATCTTATTGAGAAGAAGGTATAAATATTATTTTTAGGAAAGTGTTTATATATGTTTGAAGCCTAAATATTTTCTATAATATTTTTGATCTTATATTTGTTATTTACTTTCATAGTATTTTTATTCTCTACTTTGTCGTATTTTTCCAACAGATCATGCCAACTAAGCACACACGGTAGAGAGGCTGGATGGAGCTTGTCTCGATGTCCTTCTAGATGTAGCGATCTACCGCCTGGTCGGCGCTCTTCTTGATGTGATCCCATGACAGCTTGGGCTTCAGGTTCGAGGGAAGCTCCCTCACCTTCATCCCCTTGATCTCGTTGTAGAACGCTCGCAGCGCCATTGGAGCACCACCATAGCTAAACTCCCTAACCCGATAAATCGAGATAACCCAAAAGAGGCGGACTTTGCGGGTCCACGACCCCAGTTTCCGATCTGAATTCGAAAATTCTCATATTTAGACTCATATTCGGGTCGCTTGTTTCTTACCGGACTTGGATTCGGGCATTCAGTGAGATCCGATCCGATAGTAACCTGCGCGTTCACGAATCGTTTTGCGTTTTTGACGGATTTTGCCTCGCTGGCGGCAACTACGGTGCATCAGCCCGTGTTCCGAAACGTGGACGGTGCAGATCAATTGTGTGACGTGTCGGGCTTGATTTATTATAGCTGCTGCCTGAGGGAACAACATACCGCTCAACTCGCTCCTTATCTCGCTCCGCGAAACACACCCTTAACGTTTTGCCTTCGGCAATGGCGGAAGAACCCCAAACTAATCGCTCTCATCCCCATCCGACACCTCCAATCACGAATAGCGCTGTTACACCTCAGGTGCGTGTAATCGTTTGGATCCCTTCGACCCCGCCCATGGCTTGGCCGTCTCTTTTTGATTCATTTGCTGGATCGGATCGGTTTCGTTAGAGGTAGGGTTTGTGTCTGCCGACATGTGGGTGAAGCACGATTATTCTGCTTTCTTGCCCACTTCGGAATTTTATGATTATACGTCTCGCTTCCATTCGTTCAACTCTGCGTTTGGTGACTTTCGTCCTGAGAATCGATATCTGGGCTTCTCGTGTTTTCTCTGAGTCATTGGTTTATAACTGGAGTTTGGAGGCGTTAAAGATTTAGTCTTTTTTTATCCCTTTTCTCGTTACATCTCGTTTGTGATGGATAATTGGTGTCATTCGGGAATATATGAGCCATATGTGCGGTAAGTAACCATCTGAAGCGAAGTGATAATTTCCCGTCTTCTCGAGGAAAATATAATATATCAGCTTGTGTAAATTCTTCAACGTAGATGTTAAAGTTGGATTTTTTTTAGTGCACATCTCTTTTCTGTGCACTATTAATTGCATTGGAGAAATTAATTCCTCTAAGAAGGGTCCAATTATTTTGTCTTTTGATGGTTACTGACCTCATATGTGTTGGCAATTCAGGTACCTGGTATTTCTGGCTTCCAGGTGTCTCCACTCATTTTGCCTGGAATGCTTCCTATCCAAAATCCAGATTACAATGAACATGGATCAGGAATTTATGCTATCCCATATCTTCCATACACGAGGCCAATGGCTGGGTTTTCTCCTAATACTCTCATTCCATTAAAGTATAACATACCAACGTACGCCTTTATTTCCTTCTGCTAAAATCATATCATCTTTTCTTTTGGGTTTAATCAAATTGTAGGCATTTAAATCGAGTCTCTTTTAGTTTCTTAAGACTTCCCCCTGATATTTGTGTTGTTAAAAACAAGGAACCAGGCTCACCTGTGAAGCCTCTGCAATGTATAGATAATTGCCTAAAACTGGATATAAAATGAGGTGTAGCTTTGTCATGTTTGCATTTAATCAATAATTTTCAATATTTGGAGACAATGTTGATAAAACTGGATATAAAATGAGGTGTAGCTTTGTCATGTTTGCATTCAATCAATAATTTTCAATTTTTGGAGACAATGTTGAAGTTCTTTGAGAAAAATTTACGTTTAAGCAGTATTGCCCATTTGATCCTTCGTTAAACTTAAGTGCACACATAAACTTGAGAACATATTTTTGTTTAATTATTTTTCACTGTAATAGCTGATGCTTTTTCTGGTAATTTACTTTTGCCAATTTGTCAGAGGGTTTTCTGTTAGTTACAACATTGTTACTGTTATTTTCCATGCTGTTTTGTCTTTGGTTTTGGTGACGTTAATCCTAACTGTACCTTCTATTTTCTTTTTATCATTTGTCAATCCGTTGTATAAATCAATGTCCATCTTTTGAAATTTTTTTTGCAAGATACTGTTTCTTGAAAAGCAAGATATAAGAATGTGAAGAATGGACTATATTCAGTCTAAATATTATTAATTATACAATTGGTAACCATATAAATTTACATTGCTATTGTGCATTAGCATGTTATTTAAACAGGTAGAGTATACAAACAGCATCCTTCTGCCTAAATAACTTCCATGAAAATAGAACACCTATTGCTTTGCAGAATCATACTTTTTGACCGTTGCCCACTTTATTATCATGATTTTGCTGCAGGATTATAAGTTTTATAATATTTACATACTAAGCTGAACAGAATTCGTTTTTGCCTTTCTTTCATCTTAGAATCCTTCTGCTCCTTCTTTCCTCTTCTTTACTCTTTTGAGGATGTCAAATCAGCTACGAATATTCAAAATCCAACAACTTTGGTTGCATTTGATTTATTCTAGCCAATTCCAACCTGTTACTGGCTATAAGGTTGGCAAATCAATTACAACAGATCAGTCTTGGATGACGAATCAGATGTACTGTGCTAAAATTGGCCGAAACTGCAACTATTCTTGTTGGTCTGTCATAAACAGAGTGAAAGTATACTAGAAACAATAATGTGAACACATTCTTTTCTTATATCTTATGTGCATCTTTCAGGAGGCCAAGTTCTGGAGGAGCTAGTGATGAGGATGGGCAGGAAGCGAGGCAGCAACATGGCCCTCAAAGACAATTAGCAGTAAGGAGATTCCACTTTGCATTTCAGCTTGACTTGGGTCTGATCATCAAGTTGGCGGCAATGGTCTTTCTTCTCAGTCAGGATGGATCACCACAAAAGCTTGTTCTCCTTATTTTCTTTGCATCATTGGTTTATCTGTGAGATCAAATTCTTTCACTATAATACCTGGAATATATTTGTGCTTTCATTTGCCACAGTTTGCATTTAGTCCCAGTCAATCACCAACAATCTACAATCCTTTGGCTATTATCACAAATGTAAATGTGATTACAGAGTTTTGGCTGGTGTCTTACTAGCTTTTGTGGTGGATTGTTTGTCTCAACTTCTAATTTCTTTATGCCTTCCTAATTCATAGATATCAAACTGGTGCTCTTGCTCCTTTTATACAATGGCTTCAGCAAGCAGGAGCTCCTCGATTGCAAGCTCCTATACGGCTACAGAATGGCCCTCCTGTTGGTCATGATGGTCAGAATAATCCTCAACCTGGTACGCTCCTAAACCTGTGAAGAGTATGTTCCTTGATGTCCTCTTAAGTCTTAACTACTATTTTGCTTTTCTTCATCTCAAGCTATAAGATCATGCCAATGAGTTTTGGGAACATCACCTAAGTGAATCATTGAGATAATTGTACTCGTGGTACCAAATTTTCCTTTGTAGATTATGCAATTGCTACTTTGTGGATGGACCTCTAGCAAATTCTGGAAAGCCATTTCAAACAAAGTTGAGCTGGCACCATGTGTTTTTTCTGTACTAAAACATGTCTTTTTAATGGCTGCAGTTGAAAATCATGGTGTTGACGATCAGAATCGGAACCAACCAGCCGAAAACCAGGAGCAACCAGATACCAATGACAATCATCCAGAACGTGAAGGACATGGAAACAATTTTTGGGGAGTGGTGAAAGAGATTCAATTGTTTGTTGTTGGGTTCTTGACTTCTCTTCTTCCTGGCTTCCATAACAACAATTAAGTTATTTCCATGTGTCTTTTCCAAACAATCAAAATAGCTTGTGATTATTTAGGTCTGAACATGAGCAAAAAGGGTAACTGGGAAGGTTATAGTCTGTTCCTACCACTACCTTCAGGTTTCTTCGAATTCAAGTGGATTCTTATGTCATGTGGAAAGTTTGATTTTTGATTTTAACCGATACTGTGTATGGTATCGGTTCGATGTGTATCATAGATATCACTTTGGAAAAGTTATAGGCCTCACTTGCAAACCATTGTGAAATGTCCCAACCTGATCACGCCTGTGTGTGCACATTCAATCTAAAGTTGAGACAGTACAAATGTACATACATCGCATTGCAAGCTGAAACATCACATTTATCTCGTTGCCATTCATATCCAATGTTGTTATCTGAAATTAACCATGCAAACCCAACTTGAAGAGAGCACAACAAAAGGTTTGGTTTATGTTACTTGTGACCATTAGTGCAGTCTGTAGCACTCACACTGTGAGCTTTTTGGATATATTGGGTTTTGCAACAACAAAAAAACCCTTTTTTCTATTTATATATAGTTGAATCAGTGGCTTTACTTGGGATTCTTGTCACGTGTCATTCGTGGAGCTGATCAAGTAAGACGCTTTTGGGTTGGGTCGAGGGCCATGTGGTGTTTTTAAAGTTGATAACTTATGCCTACGTAAGGCCCTTTTGGTTGTGTTGTGGGTGACGGATTGGGTTCAAAGCGGTAAACAGGAAGGGAATGTGTAAGGTGACTTGTTTGTCGGGTGATTTCTGAAGCTAGAACGAACATGAAAAATGTGACTTTGGGTTAGGGCACCACGTGGCATTCTTGGAGCCGATAAAGTGCGCTTGTGTAAGTAAGACCTCCCCCTCGGGATTGGTTGCAAAGCAACAGGCAGAAAGGGACGATGCTTCTTAGTCGAGCACTCTAAGTGGGTCCACTGGTTGCTAATACGCAACAGAAGCCAGATCGCGCATGCCGATCTCACCCATGCAACGGTAGAACGAGATCCTTTCGCTAGCCATGTCACGGAAACAATGGAATGCATGATAAAAGTGTTTCTACCTAATAGAATTTAATATGCTTCTAACATCAACATGTGCAGACACCCATCATTAGGTCTACTGTTAACATCAACAGCTTCATTCCTAAACCTCCTTAGACGGGATAAATGAAAAGGTTTGTGCCATCCAACTAATTACTTCAGCATCTTAGGTATTCATGAAGGGAGTGGGGGAAGCATTACTCTAAAATTATACTGCACTCTAAATTTTCATAGATTTTTGCTTTGGATGCATTCTGGGCTTTTTTTTTATCAACTTAGATTAAAGAAACGACAGAATGGGATTTAGTGGTCATATGGCTGAATCAATTGAGAGAAGAAGAATATAATGCTCACCCAACTGCAATCTTTTGAAGCTACGGGATTCCAAAGCCACCAACAGAGATGCATGTTTGTGATGACAAGAAGCTTGCAAATATCCTAAATAGATAGGGAAAAGGGGGAAATAATCATTTTATAACAGTTGAACAAAATTTTCTGTCCAAAGTTTAAATAACCAAAGAAGATAAGGAAAAATAAATTACAGGGCATAGCGTACCTCATAATAGCAGCCATCCCAAGCATACTCAAGAAATTCTGTGCCATCCAAAGTGCCCCCAACAATCTTCCATCTTTTTTCAAGGACCAGATTGGCAGAATAGTATTACCAAAGCTTGAGCTTCACAATTTTACAAGGATTCTTACAATATAAATGATTTGTCATGATCGAGAGAGATTTACTAAAAACACTACACCAAAGAATGTTAGCCGTGGGGATAACTCAAACGATCATGTAACTGGAGAACAACTGCATCATATTGTCAACGGCGTCCGGCAAAAATTTTCTGGCAAACAAATAACATGGTCTCTTCATTCCGTTCCATAAACATGGCATCCATGTCTCATCTTTCTGCAAGAGTCACAAAGCTTATATCATTATTGACTTTTTCTTTGATATAAAACATGGATAGCAAACTTAACATGTGCACTTCATGCGATCAATTAGTGTCTGGCTTTTTTCTTTTAATTTGTATTGTATATCTATCAGACAAATCATTTGGTTATAAATTACACACAGAAATTATCTCACGTCAAATGGGCAAAGAACATGGCTTTTAGGCAATGTGAAGAAGATTAGTTTGGTTGGAATATTGACAATAGTTTACTTTGAAGAGAAATCACTTGCTAATGGCTCAATGCAAATGTCTCTAATTCATTTAAACAGTGCCATAGCTGTTAAATAAATTGAAAAAAGAAGAAGCTTATGGATAGACAAGATTTCAGGTGTTATATGTTTCATTATACCCCTTAATCCAGTGGAACAAAGTTCTAGGAAGCTTTAATGAGACAGTAATTTGATGATCTGCTGTGACTAAGATCATTTGGCACATAAGGGTGCCTCCACATTACAAGAACCTCAAGAATATTTTCTACAAGCCCAAAGAGCAGGCTGATACAACACAAGCTGTTACAATTACATTGGACATTTTAGCCTGTAGATTAAATATTTTATTGCAGGCTTATGACAATGACCTGTTTGAATACCAATATCCTACCTCTAACATACTGTGGCAGAGTTCTAAATTATATTTGCATCACACTAAACTGAGAACAGAGTTTCAAATAATGGTCTCACAGTGTTGGTAACATATCAGACTGATATGAAAATGGTAGTACACTGATCTATACTACCTGGTATCATTGAATGATAATTGTGTCAATAACTAAATATCAAACTATATGTTTAGATACTGAGAGTTGATACATCCATTTATACCACCTGGTATAGTCGATATTGTACCAATAACAAACTATATATTTCAATTTTGATAATCAGTCAGAACAGTAAACACTGTTGACATGTCAATCTGACCAATATTTAAAACCTTGTGCTGAATTAAAAGATTATCTAGAACATTGTTAAAAGGATTAAGCTGCATTTATTCATATCTTTCAAGTCGAAATTATATATAAGTCAGAGACTCAATCGAGCAAGAAAAGTATGAAATGAAAAGAAAAAGACAATGCATAAGCAGAAGGTTTTAGTATATTACCTTCTCATCGCTTGTGACATGGTAATTTTCATCAATAGATTGCCAAGAACAATAACATCAGAAAGAGAATAACCACAACATCTGTGATTAACACAATATTTAAAGAATAAAGGGGAGAAACCATACAGTTATATTCTTCAGTAGTTCATACGTCACTTCTGCAGCACGGTATGATGTTGGATGCCACTTTCCTTCAGACCAATCCACTTGTCACCGACCAGTTTGCAATGCCAACAGGGTCAATCATCTGCAGGAATCAGAGATATTAAAACCTTGGAAACCACTAATTAAATTGCCAGATACAATATAACTTTGCAAGCTGACAAAACAAATGATCACATGTGCTGACAGTGAATAGAGTCGGCAGACAGTGTTCATCAGCATAACAGTTACGTCCATCAAAGCCTGGCTGTCAAGATAAGAATGTGTAAAACTGTAAGCACATTTTCATGAGAATATTCTCCATTTTATTTTTCTAAATCAGGTTATGAAGACAAAGCAGAATGACATGTGAACCAGTTTTGAAGGCAGTTATTCATGTGCATTAGAATAAAGTTGTCATGATTCCAAGACTGCAATTGCATCAATAAAAACTAAACAAATACATAAACAAAACAAGACCCTGGCAATAACTGCTCAAACAAAAAAGTTATGTAAGGCCTACAGCCAAGGTTCGTAATACCGTACCATACCGGTGTTTCGATCTGGGCTCGGTACGGTACAGTACGGATGTACCTAGCACTGTAGCAGTGCTACAGTGCACTACTACAGTGCTATAGTGCTATAGTGCTACAGTCGAAACCGGTACATACTGCGGTAGCGGGCGGTCCACGTACCGATAACCTGTCGGACCGGTAAATACCGCCCGGTACGGGCGGTATGCTTCGGTATGGTAGACCTTGCCTGCAGCTACCAAAGTTGCAAAATTATTGACATTGTACATAGCAAATACATGCATGGATATACTTTCATGACCAAAACTCACGTAAAGCCCAAGCTACCATCTAATGAGAACACAAAATAGTACATGCCATAGGTTCTTACAAGATCTAGACACTAGTGCAGCAAGCTATGTACATTCTACTGATCATAGTGGGAATAAATCAACTAAAAAATTTTGCCACTTAGAATTGCAGAGAAACACTAAAATTCTTGGATTGTGCTTTATTTTTAGCTTGTAATTGGACAGTGGAGCCTCTAACTTCCTTTCTCTTTCTTCATTGCATTGTGGTTGGAAGATTCTATCATTGAAGTGTAAGATCTTCAAAGAGATGCAGAAATGAATTAAAATATATATATATTTTGTCATGCAAAATTACAATCAGAATTGATAAAAAGCTCATACAAGTTACTTGAACCAAAGCACTTTTTTCTATAAAATCATACTGCAATCTCAAATTGTCTAGTTCAATTCTGCACATACATACATACATGTATACATGTATCCACACACACACACACACACACACACACATATATATATATATATATATACATATTGTCTAGTTCAATTCTGCTTTAGGCAACCCTATACATACATACATACATGTATACATATATATATATATATATATACATATATACATATATATATGCATACATGTATATATACATAGAACACACACACACATATATATATAAATATAATTCTCATCTTCTCTTATACACTGCTACGGTCCTACCTAGGATATGAAATGAAAAATGATGTAGGCATGTACTAACCTAGCAAATAAAGCTTGAACTTTGTGAAATAAAGGTTGTCTGCCATAAGGCCCATAACTATCAAAGCATGCTGGCGCTTTATTGAGAACCACTGCCATTTGCATGACTCAACATGTCAAAAGGCAACAGAAATATCTTTCTATATAAATATAATATATCTTTTAATTCTTTTAAAGAAAAGGCTTATCTTTTAAAAGGTAAAGTTAAAATGTGCATACATTTGCTCCAAGAAAAGGACATCTTCACTACAGTAATGTTACAACATGAAAACGCAGATGCTGTTTTATATCCTATAAAGAGAACGATGACTTTAACAGTTAGAAATGCATGAAACTGCTAATAATTGCTCCTAATCTCAACATATGCTCAATGAAATGGAATTTGACAGGCTAATGCATCTCTTTACCTATATAGAAACCTGTTAACAATTGAGGTGGCAGCAAAGGGATAGAATTTAGGCCTATGAATAGAGCCAATAAGATAAATAATCCAGGTGAGCTCCACTTCTCAGGTCTTAC
This sequence comes from Musa itinerans, assembly GCA_001649415.1. Taxonomy (NCBI): domain Eukaryota; kingdom Viridiplantae; phylum Streptophyta; class Magnoliopsida; order Zingiberales; family Musaceae; genus Musa; species Musa itinerans. The sequence goes on from LVTN01001134.1 coordinate 73,470, forward strand.
TGGGATTCTCTATCGTGGCAAACAGTCTATCAGACCACAAAAGACTGGCTGGTCCACTAAGTGAATTTGCCTAAAGAAACCATAGAGAATAAAGCCACATGTACCCCCTGCTTATAAACCACCAAGAACCATTTCAATTTCTCCGCTAACCTTTAACAGGTTGGTTATAGCAAGTCAGCTGGTTCTCAAATCATCATCATGACACTTGATTTCCAATTTATTGCTTTAGATTTAAGATTTTCATTCAAAATACTAAGCTGCAAAAGAAGAAAAAGAAAAAGGGGCATTATACTAAACAAAGATGATGATGAAGTGATACCGGGATAATGAGAAATGGAATTTGAAAGACTGATAGTTATATTTGTTGGAATAACTCTTTTGGATTGAAAAGAAACAAACTCAAGATAATACTTTCACAAAATCGATAAATAACTCACCACCGAGTTTAAAATCACAAAGGGATACAGAAAATTCACCACCCCAAGAATACTAAACAATGATACAGAACTGAAAATAAATGACTTACCACTCAAGGAAATATCCAAGAGATATAGAATGAAACCTACCACTCTATGGTAAACCAAAGAGATACAGAGTTAAAAAAGAACTCAAAGAGTTTATGCAAATACCATTATATTCTAAACTATTTCTAACTCTAAAACACCAAAATAAGTACTAGTGCATGAAACAACCCTCCATGCATAGGGAACTATGAAATTTATTGCTTTGTAACTGATAACTAAGCCCTTTAATGCATTCCTTGGTCATGAAGAAAAGTTGAATTAACTCTCCTTTTGAATCTGCTCACTTAAGAGTCTGAGCTTTTTCAACTTATACTTGCATGCCTCTTAACTCTTTAGTAATCAATTTGGGCTATTCAATCAAGTTGGGTCATCTGCAGGTTTGGATAATGGGCTTGCAACTCATTTAGCTTATGGGCTGTCACATTTGAAAGGTCTGGATTAAAGGCTATGAGACAAGCATTTTGGACTATAGAGAATATCATAGGATCATCAAGATTGACGCGAGCTAATTGTAGGAAATTAGACACTCCCGTGTCATGAAGGGATTCGATTAAAAAAGACCAAGGGATGAACAAGAAGACCATGAAGAACCAATTCTCATGAAAAAAAAGATCTCAAGTCCCAAATTCTTCAGCCTCTAACTTCTCAGCAATATTGATCATCTCAAAGTTGTTTAGTGCCACCAAAGACTAACATCTTTCACTTTGTCAACATGCCATTTGTCTGAAGTTCAACCTCCAGTATTAGCAGACAATATATGTATTGGTCTATGATGCATTGCCACTTGTAATCAAGATATTGGGATTGAACTTGTCAATCGATTCATAACCTTTCAAACACACTCACCCCCTTATCCAATCCCCACCACCAGCAGGTAACATCTTCAACTGAACAGAGAGCAGTTTAGTGCCACCAAAGATCTCAAGTCCCAAATTCTTCAGCCTCTAACTTCTCAGCAATATTGATCATCTCAAAGTTGTTTAGTGCCACCAAAGACTAACATCTTTCACTTTGTCAACATGCCATTTGTCTGAAGTTCAACCTCCAGTATTAGCAGACAATATATGTATTGGTCTATGATGCATTGCCACTTGTAATCAAGATATTGGGATTGAACTTGTCAATCGATTCATAACCTTTCAAACACACTCACCCCCTTATCCAATCCCCACCACCAGCAGGTAACATCTTCAACTGAACAGAGAGCAGTTTAGTGTTTAGCTTTAAACATCCTTCTATTCAGTAAAATCTTTCTAATCAGATAGTTTATCAAAGGGAGTCTTCACTCTGCCTAGCCCACCACCTTTCATAGCCAAGTCCATCTGACGATGCTAATTTGATATTATATTATTAACTTATAGTTTCTTTGACCTATGCCACCAAGTTCTCCTCCATGCTGGTGCTAAAAGTACAAAGCCAGTAAATGAGAATTGTTTGTGTGTTTTAGTCTTCTTCTCTATCCACTCCATGGCTATCAACAATTGGTGTCAAGTCTGTCCCTCGTAAACAAAAAACTGATGATTCTAAGTTTTATAGTAGAGTTGGAATAGAAGATTCTGTTGTCTGCAAATATATTACAATATGCCCTTTTCTAAGGCACGTATCAACTAAACCAACATGAGCTTAGGAATCACTGTAAGTCATCGGTTATGTTCTCCATATTCATATTGAAAGTATGTAGATTAGATGGATGAGGGAATGGGAAATAGGGGAAATGAAATGGTTGAAATTCATGTCCAATTTCCTTGCCATGTACCTGCGCATTTTTGGATCTAACTGAATTGGACTATAGCAGTTATTCTGTTCTTATAAAATATTTGTTGTTTCCCGTTATTTTTTTCCTTCTCTTCAATAACATGTGTAAAATTTTCTACTTTCTCCTCGTCCTTATTTGCTCAGTTTTGATCAATCTGTTCTTTCTTGCATCTCATGGGTAGTTCAGTTTTATTAAGTAAACTCTATACTGAAAAATAAGAAAAAGTAAGTTTACCTGTGAATCCTTCCTAAAATCCTTCCCTTCAATCTCAGGCAACATATGCTCAGTATATCTGGCATTATCATGTGCTCCAGGATCACAAAAGCTGTAACAGTCTCAAACAATTTAGAAATAAAACTGTAAATTAGTGTTGTAACAGTCAGATGAAAATAATACATCAGAAAAAGCAGTTCATCTGACTATAGAAAAGGGCAGTCCAGTGCATAAGGATCCCACATGCACAGGACGTGGGAAGGGTCAATACACCAGATAATACTAATTATCACATAACAGATAATGCTTTCAATGGAAATAGCACGATGGGTTCTTTGGCCAGTGCAGACGAGGGTCTTACCTGTCAATGAAGCTGATATTTGTCCCCATCAGATAGTTGTACACATAATCAAAGTTATGAAGGGGAACACAACCGTACACAAAGACACATGAGTATTCATTTTATTAGTAGAAGAGCACAACAAAGTTATATCAAGAATACATGTTTCAATCACCTGTCAGAAAGCAAAACAAATGCTGATTGTCAGGGTCCTGGAGTGCTTTTGCCAAGAGCTTCCTTTCTGCCTCAACCATGGAAATCTCACCCCAAACAACCTGGTTGTACAAAATGTAATGTTCAAACAGTAGTTCTCGAAAACAAGCTCAAGCAAACAACATAATACTAGAATTTCGATAACACAAAATGACCAATCTAAAAGGAAATGATCACCAAAATTGCTGGATTTTCCAATTTATAAATTCAAAAACTGATAGATCGACTTTAATTATTCATGTTGATGATCAGGATTATCTGCCACGGTGAAACTTTTAATATCAAAGTCAATCAATCTTGCTGTTGATTGTCCCATTTGGTATATAAAGAAAGATTTCTGTAAGTTCCAAAAGTACGATTATTCAAACAAGTCTTGTAAAACAAGCTCAAGCTAACAACAAAACCCTAGAATTTCAATAACACAAATGACTGATCTAAAATGAAAATAAACCCCAAAATGTTTGATTTCCCAGTATAAATTCAAAACCGACAAATCAAGTTTAATTATTTATGTTGATAATCAGATTATCAGCCAAGGTGCCCTTTCGATATTATAGGGGATCAATCTTGATGTCACTGTTCCCCTTTGGTATATAAAAGAAGCCCTCCTAGCGACAGTTGATAAGTCATTATTTATCATCATCGGTATGGGCATGAGGGCTTGCAAAAAACTATCCACTTTGGGTGGGTCTGCATGGTTTTGCCCTTTGAGGGTAGAGGGTGACTTTGGCACCTCTAAGGGTAGAGGGTAACATGCTTATCACAACCCACAATAGGGGAGCTAAAGCCTCATGGGTCCTCCTAGTGCTAGTAGATAAGTCGTCGTTTGTTGTCATAGGCATGAGTACGTGGGCTCACAACGAATTGTCTTCTTTGGGTGAGCTTGCACTGTTTTATCCTTTCGAGATGAGCCCCGAAAGCACCTTTGAGGATAGAAGGTGACTCTAACATTTATAGGCCTTGGTTCACCTACTAAATCAATGTGTGATTAAACGTGCTTATCAATAGAAGAAAGAAAAATCTACAAGTAGCAAAAAATCCGATTATAAAATTAGTTGAGAACCTGTATCAAATCCTTCACAACTTCAGCTGGTGCTCAATGTGTGCTCGTGTAAGTTGGCGAATGTAGTCATGGTCCTTCTACAATGCTTTTTTCCTTGCAATTATGGTCTCGCCCAGTTAGCATTGGTCATGGGCTTTCTGCAAAAGCTTTTTTCCCTGCAATTATAGTATCGCCCATGTTTACCCAACAAAATGTAGCAGGTTATAACATTGTGGCATGTTTTTCTAGTTGCAATTATCGGTAGGCCAAGTTTGTCGACAGAAAAAAAAGAAGTGCCTCAGTTATCAGTATCGTCACAATATATAAGACTAAAGAGATGCACTCTCAGTTGTTGTAGATTGTTTTCCTCGGGATACTACAAAATAAAAATTAATCAAATAGGGTATTATCTTGTGTTATTATTCATAAGGTAAAAATATGATGGTTGAATCAAAAGGCTTGTGTGATCATTGGATATCTTTAAGAATAAAAAAAATTATAAAATAGTTGTTAATCAATAATGCTTTATGGATCTAAGTGTTGGACAGTTAAGAAATAAAAACTTATGTTACTGAGATGAGAATATTAAGACAGATATGTGGAGTTACTAGAAAAGATAGAAAAAAGGAATACTTTCATTTGTGAACAATTAGGTATGGCTTCGACAGAAGCTAAAATAAGGAAAAATTATTCTAGATGATACAGACGTGCTCAAGAGACCTACAGATGCTATAATTAGAAAAGATAAAATGATTACTAGTAGTGGTACGAGGAGAGGTAGAGGAAGACTAAAAAGACTTTAACATAAACTATAAATAAAGATTTAAATAATTAAATATATAACTTTTTTTACTTTGTTATTCATACATGCATTGAGGTTAGTGAAAAGCTTTGAGTAGTCCATAACAGGAGATTGTTACCTTTGCACTCCAAATGTCCTGATTAACAAATAGAGGACTCGGATGTGCTGGCTTCTCTTGTGATGCATGCACATAAATGGAAAACCTCCCTTCATGGCCCTGTAAACACAAATTTACCACAAAATCAACTTATGAAGTATGCATACAATCTATTCTTATCTTATAAAAGAAATAGTTAAACCAATGCATTTATTTCCATGTCAATTTGGCCTGACATACAAAAACATACCGGCATTTGACCAGCTTATACAGGTTCCTATGATCGAAATTATATAGAGCAAGTACATGGTTTTGAACAAAAGAACGTCCATATTTTGTGACACTTAAAAAATTTCAGCTGTCATTGTTGTATAATGCTTCTACTAGACAAATTCCACATATATGTGACAAAATTGCAAATGCATGCCTGCCAACAGTCCCTAATTTCATATATACCACAAAATTGTATATATGAAGAAGACACCATATATATGTGACTGGGCTATTCAACTTGCTATAGTGACTTGAGCCTCGATATGATGCAGGTTGAGGGTATTTAGTATAGCAGGTGCCTGCTGCCTGTAAAATGGTCTGCTTTGATCAAAGAGCACACACCATTTTAGGGGCTCTAAGTGACATACGGGAGCTGTTGGATCAAACCAAGAGCTCATGTGGCATGCATTGATATATATCAGCTTTGGCAAGTGCATTATACCTAAAACATGTCCCAGTGAAAAATAGCACAGGAATACAATGACTATGAAAGACTTTGCCAATGTATTTCAATTATCTTGGATTAATAATAATATTCCATGTAAAGAGCAGCATGTACAATCCAATGATCCAAACAAATCAAATAGGTTCTTGTTTTTGCGTGATATATTCGACAGACATGTTTCTTGCTAATTTGTCTCTTAACAATGTGAAACTATATACTGATTATAACCTAAAACCAGAAATCAATTTTCTAGTTCACCAGGGTTCATATAACGCTTAACCATCTCATGCTTACTATATTATGCTTGGTTATTTATTCCAGTTATATTTTAAATAAGACATTGATTAATATATGTCGATAAGCAGGTACCATTTCCACATCATAACAAAAGTTTGAGTAACTCAGGGAATGTCCACATAGGTCTTGAGTCAAACACTTGAAAGTAGAACAAATGGAAAAAAGTAAAAAACGTACTTTTTCCTTGCAAAAAAAAGAGAACTGAAGTGCTTCAACACAAGGGAAGAAAAGACAAAATCCACAATGTGAATTAGGGCTTTACCTGAAAAAATTTCTTCCAGAGTCTTTCGAAGAGCAATGAATAAATTCCCATCAAGAAATCAAGAAAATGAGAACGGATCAGAACCGGTGAAACCAATCCAAAACCACATTTACGGATCAAAAAAGGAGAACTGCGTAAAAACGGAGAAACTGATCTGAGATCAAATCAAGAAATCAGAAAATAATGAACGAATGTGGAACAACATCAAGAAATCAAGAAAGAGAGAACGGGCGAGAAACCGATCGAAACAGTCACATCAACAAATCAAGAAAAAGAGAACGGATGCGAACCCAAGAAATCAAAAGAGAAACAAGAGAGGAAACTGACCTGATCGAGCTGCCGCCGACGCGAGAACGTGGTCATGCGAGAGCGTGACCATGCGACATTTGCACTACTAAAGGTACAAGTATCTCCGACATTTAATTGTGTTTGCTTATTCGGATTACTGATGCTTGTCAAATAACTAAATCAACACTATCTATCTATTTCTCAATGAATTAGATATGGAAACATTGGCAGTTCACCTGTTGTGAAAACAGTTATTTGCACCTTTACCATTACTGAAGAAGGGAGACATGGTATTGGGTTGGGATTGCCCTCCATTGCCAAATTTATAATAAACTTGAAGGTATTAGAACGATAGTGGAGCCATGGTATTGGGTTGGGATGACCCTCCTTAACCCTTACAAGTTGAGTTATCGAAGTCATATGTCATATAAAGAGCCCATACACAGAAAATATATAAGTAGGGTTGGTAATACAGAGAAAGGGCATTAGGGGAAGATACATCTAATAATAGAAAAGAGCCTGTTGTACTTGAGATTTTTTTGTCCCAGTGTGTTTCAGTCTGACTAGAAACTCCTTCAACTATATAGTAACCAATACTTAAATAAGACAGATCAAAAGCTTAACAAATTTATCAATTGCAAGAAACTTAGATGTGGGCCTGTCTGCTGTAGTGGGCGGAGGGGGGGGGGCCTCTTATGTAATAAGAATAGAACACATACTTTCCTCAAAACAGAGCTTTTATGGTTGTGCTCTTCCCCAATCATGTTGAAGAAGCTAATATGAGATTCAATTTTTTTTGCTTCCTTTTCGGGGTGGAAGCTGATGGAAGAATGCTACTTTTTTTTTTTGTCACTATAGCAACTGTAATCAAAGCCCTTAACACAACGTAAGCATGTCCAAGTGGGGCTTGTCGGTGAACAAATATGTCGTGGCTGGTGAGTCAACACGGTCTGGTCTATGGATCGATATCGAGAGCCTCCTGTCGACTGAGCTGGTTGTCGAGGTCGATCAAGTCCTCGTGACGGGGTCTTGATCGACATTCCTCGGTCCGGGTGCTGGTTGATGGCTCACCGCGAGAACGTCGGTCAGTGACTTCCAAGGTTGGGACGCTCGCGTGGCGTGGGTGGCCGCTTTCCTACAAAAATGGCCTTCGTCGGGTGATCCCAACTTTGGCCCCTTTGACGAGCAAGTCAGTGGAGTGTTCGATTGTTTCCTTTTTTCTCCTCTGGCCCGGAGAGCAGCCCGAGGTCTTTATACTGTTGTAAGAGGGTCGGTCGTACGCGGGTTGGCGTGGTGGACGCACTAGACAGTGCCTCGGTACAGATTCTGACTTGGCGTGTGGGGGCGGTGCCGTCCCGGGATTACCGGGACAAGATGTGTCGAGCGATGCCTTGGGGTACGGATTCTGACGTGGCGTGTGACATCGGTTGTGACATGTCTTGAGGGCAAAATATGTCTTATCACTTCTCCCCCCCCCCCCCCCCCCCATGTCAAGGCGCGCCGTGGGGTCCCTAAAGGGCCGAGAGGCATGCATAGGTCGGAATGTTACGATGTGTGTTGATTGCTTGTGAGTGGAACCTGGATTGGCTCGTCGTGGGGTGGTTTGGAGGAGTAGCGCCTCACGCCTCGGGAAGGGCCGAGACTGCTGATCGGGCGACCGGGCCGGATGAGGCGAGGCCGTCGTGTCATAGGTCGGATAATCGGTTTGGTGCAGCTCAGAGTTATAGCCGGCGAGTTGCAAGTCAGAGATTGAGCTAGAGCGACTCGGGCAATGGACTAGGTCGGCGAGGTGTGGCTCAAGCGTTGGAACGACCGAGATGTGACTCGGGCGTTGGATTGGCCTTGTGGGCCGAGTGACTAAACTCGGACTCAGGTTTTCGCGCCGGCGGGTCACAAGTCGGGAACCGATCTGGAGCGACTCGGGCAATGGATTACTCCGGCGAGTCGCAAGTCGGGAATCGATCTAAAGCGACTCGGGCAATGGATTAAGCCGGCAAGTCGTAAGTCGGGAACCAATCTGGAGCAACTCGGGCAATGGATTAGGCCGGCGAGTTGCAAGTCAGGAACCGATCTGGAGCGACTTGGGCAATGAGCTAGGTCGGCGAGTCGCAAGTCGAGAATCGATCTGGAGCGACTCGGGCAATGGATTAGGCTGGTGAGTCGCAAGTCGGGAACCGATCTGGAGCGACTCGGGCAATGGATTAGGCCGACGAGTCGTAAGTCAAGAATCGATCTAGAGCGACTTGGGCAATGGATTAAGCTGGCGAGTCGCAAGTCGGGAACCGATCTGGAGCAACTCGGGCGATGGATTAGGCCGGCGAGTTGCAAGTCGGGAACCGATCTGGAGCGACTCGGGCAATGGACTAGGCCGACGAGTCGTAAGTCAAGAATCGATCTAGAGCGACTTGGGCAATGGATTAAGCTGGCGAGTCGCAAGTCGGGAACCGATCTGGAGCAACTCGGGCGATGGATTAGGCCGGCGAGTTGCAAGTCGGGAACCGATCTGGAGCGACTCGGGCAATGAATTGGGCTAGCAAGTCGCAAGTCGGGAATCGATCTGGAGCGACTCGGGTGATGGATTAGGTCGGCGAGTCGCAAGTCGGAAACCGATCTGGAGCAACTCGAGCAATGAACTAAGCTAGCGAGTCGCAAGTCAGGAATCGATCTGGAGCGACTTGGGCAATGGATTAGGCCGACGAGTCACAAGTCAGGAACCGATCTGGAGTGACCCGGGCGAGGACTGGAGGCTGGGGGGCGTCATTGGGCGACACGTCAAATTTTGCCCGGGTGCCGGGGTGCCACGTGGTGGGCCGGGTGGAGCGGCGTGGGGCCTGGCGGGAAACTTCTCTTTTTGAATGACTTCTGGTGGGAGATTTCGGGTGACAAGGCGCCTCTGGCGGGAGTCCCGAGAGTGGCGAATCTGGCGTATCTGAGGAGTCATGATGGGTTTTAAATGCTGCGTCAATCTCTCTCCTCGGGGAGCCCAACCGTCGCCCTGGCAATGGAGTGGCCTGCCCTTTATAAGCTTCTCCTGGAGCAGGTGTCACTACTTTTGCTTAGTCCTTCATCCTACGCCCCGGCTCCTTCCTTCCAACCTTGAGGTTGGGATGTCCCATCTTCATTTTCGTCTTCTTCTTCTTCATCTTCTTCTGGGGGCCTACGGGCCAAAGTCGTTGGTGTGTCTTCTAGTGGCGCTCTCTCGGAGGCCGCAGGGAGCTCTACTGTGCTTGAAACTCTCAAGTCATGGCATGATATGAACTCGGTGGTGACCGAGGACCTTTTGAGGGTACATCGGGATCGTTATCGCATCCCGGAGTGTTATGGCGTTCACGCCCCTCGGCTTGGCCAACGGCCGTATGATCGGTGTCCTGATGGGTTCGGGTTGACCACGGGGGCCCTCGAGGCGGGGCTGCGATTCCCGTTGCATCCCGTTATCGAGGGCTGCCTCCGTAAGTGGGGCATATCGTCGTCCCAGATGGCGCTATCTGGTGGCTTTTCTCGGGGAGTGTAGGGGAGCCGGGATCGAGCCGACCATGACCCTCTTCCTAGCCTGCTTCCGTTTATGTAAGGGTCGAGGCGGGTATTACCTGACTGCCCCTAGTAGGTTTAAGATCGACAGCGCTCCTTCCAACAACAAAGGTTGGAAGAGCCACTTCTTTTTCATTAGTTGTAGTCAAGGGTGGGGCTTTAGTACTGGATAGACCTTCCGAACCGTCGACAACACCCCCCCGTTTCTTTCTGTTAGAGAAACAGCGGACGTGGATGTTGAATCTCGGATTTTGATGATGAAGTCAATTGTCATTTGTTATCTAATCCATATGTTGAGATAAGTGTGCAGGATTAACTACGATGAAAGTAAGACATGCAGCAGGAGTTGCGCCGGAGTCAA
>LVTN01001135.1:0-23561 GCA_001649415.1 Musa itinerans
TAAAGCTACCACCAACTTGTGCTGCCATTATTCTGTTGGCATGACATGTGCTTGCTATGACAAGCAAGGCGGGTCGACATGCATAATGCTCTATATCAAACAAGATTTCTGTCCACAAAATTTCAATTTCCTTGAGGCAAATCTACACAAGTTCCCTAAAAGAAAACACTATTAATAGTTGCAGTCTCCCTCTACAAATTGGTACTAAGCCACCATATTTCAAACTTTCCTACAAGAGTAGTTTTAAGCTTGTGAGAAACTAGGGTACAACTTGTATAGGTTAAAATGCAAAATCAGTTTCTTGCTAAACAAGTGACAAACTCAAGTGAACCATAGAGAAAAATAATTTCTTGCTAAACAATAAAGGACAAAGACCAGTTTCTAGCATTATTAATATTTAACCAGAAGAAATAAACCTCAAAAATAGTTATACAACAAAAAAGAAATTAATGTGCTAAACAAAATTTACAATTTGTCTGAACAAATGACTTTCTAGGATGCTAGAGACATTTAAAACTGAATTGCCTTATTTCTTTAACAAAAAAATTTGGGAGAATATAGGGATAGGAACCTTATCATCACATGGATTACTTCCAACATTGCTGTTGCTTTCACCAATTGTTTCACTGGATGAATGTTCAGAATCATCACCTATATCTGCTTCAAGGCCATTATGCTCATCATGATATCCATCATCTTCTGGAATGTCATTGTCAGTTGAATCATTGCTACCATTATGCTCATCAAGACATTCATCATCATCTAGCATGTCATTGTCAGTTGAATCATCATCTTCAACATCACCATCTCCAGAGTCAGAATAAAGCTCTGACGACATTGAATCCTCATGCAAGAGATCCTCCTGAATGACAGTTATTAGCTCATCACAATCAAATGAATTGACAAGATGATGCAACCATTTTCCATTAAAGTAAAAATGAAACCTTACATCAAATATTATGTCATACTTCTCTAAGAGAATTATGACAATGGCTTGAGCATGATTAGCAGCTGCAGCAGCTTTCAGAAGTTGAATAGAACCATCTCCACCCATATTAAAATCATCCTCAAATTCACAATCACCAGCAAGAAGAGGGCGGAGAAGTAATGGAGCCATGCAAGCTGCTAAAGCCGGAAGTGACATTCGGTTTTGGGTTTTGTGAGAAGCCACTGTTTGCATCATCTTAAGAATCCTGAATAAACAGTGATCTTAGAGTCACCGAATAAATAAATAATTTAAGAATCCCGAAATAAATAATTTAATTATACTTTTAATAAATAAAATACATTCCGATGTTGGGCCCTCTATGTTTTGGTTCACCAAATATATAAGCTGCTGATATTCCGCAAATTTAAAGACTGACAAAAAAGCATCTATAAAAAAATTTTGAGTCTATCCATAATTTTTAATGACTGTTGGATAAGTAAAAAAATCAGGTTCTAGAATCATAAGCGTAAAACTACATAGCATGTTAAAAAACCTTCTATAATACCTCCAAACTAGTCCCATATTGGAAGTGAGTGAAATTCTGATTTATGAGCACGATGGATATACATATACTACTATTAACTTCAGCTTAGACACTTTAGGTCAATGGTCCAGGCTAACACATGCCACCTTCAGTGCAAAGACATACGACATATTTTAGATATGATCCATAATCATCATTGCTATCTATTTGTGCAAGAATAAGAATTACTCCATTGTCTACCCTGAATAAGTTTCTTGAAATTATACCTATTTATCTAGACCGAGCAAAATTACTTGGCTTAAACTTGATTTGTCCAAATATTGGCAAACTTAAGGTAGATTTGAACACCAAAAAAAAAACAGAAACTATGGATTTTACTAATTCGAGATATCTTAAAAAGATATAAATGTATTAAGCTTGAGAAAAAATAACAAAATAACCAAAGTACACTAGAATTCAATTTAAAAAATACCATGATTAATTCAAGCTTATGCACAACATTGTTCTATAATTTGGCTCAACTCTAATATTTGAATAATATAGGATTTATTTTATTATGGTTCAGATAACAAAATAAGTCATTATAAATTTATAATCATGGTTCGAAGTCTTGAATATCAGACATATAAGATTTATTCTATTATAGTTCAGACAAAAAAAAAGATTATAATCATGGTTCGAAGTATACTGTCCCTGACCAATTTGGTCTAGGTCAAGTTTGTATTGACATACCACCATACAATACGCCAGTACATGCCATAGTACAGAGAAGGGGGAGAGGAGGAAGAGGAGAAGAAGAATAGGAGGAATACTGGACAGGTGGATGGAAAGCCCGATGACAATGGATGGTCGGGATTGCAAGGCAACCCCATATTAGAAAAAAAAGAACAACCAGATTGGAACTCTCAAAAAGGGCTAATCTGAGTGCTGGTTTATAGTTGGACCCATAAATATTGCCCCATATGAACTAGCTTGGGTGGTATATACTATATAGAACCTTGGATAAAAATTCACTACTCAATAGCCACTGTCAATATTCTGAAGATTCAGAACATGCAAAAGGTCATAAATTTTACAGGTAGGAGAAATGCAATGCAGGTATTGGGGAGGCAACAAAGAGGATAGGGGAAAATGTAGCCATTGTGATTATTTTCGATAAGAAAATTTGTTGATGCATGAAAACAATGATGCACATTAAAATGTAGTTACAGGCACAAAAAAGTAAAATCATAAGAACCGAAGATTAGCTAATATACCTCTGCACCAAATGACGATTAGGCTCTGGGAAAGTTTCATAGATTGCAGCACGCAAAGAGTCAACTCTGCTTTCGCGACCAGTTCCTAATAGATATCATATATATAGTGAACATTATACAGAGTCAGCAGAAATGCAGCATAACAAGCAAAATCTTGAAACCAAAGAAAGATATGCAGTTAACTGGTTATCGAACATTTTACACTTCGTACAGGAAGTACAGACAAAAGCAGAAATGCTGCAGATTTATTTCATCAAGTTAAACTAAAAAACATGGGGGAAAACCAAAAATGAAACACAAAGCAGAAACTGAAGAAAAGGGCTATATGAGAGAAATAAACTTTCCAACAGAATAATTAGAGTCCACCAAAAGAGAGGCACCCAGTTATCACAAAAGAACTTCTGAACCATGAAGAAGCGAGTCTGAAAATATAACTAATTCAAAAAATTTGAGGAACTATTGTTTCTTTCAACCAACACAAGGCAGAATAAGAAGGTCCCCACTGTTCAGTGGAGAATAAAATAAATGGATTCAGTCTGCAGAGCAAAGGATTAAGTGCCAGCTTGGATCCACCATTTCTTAAGAAAGATCTCTTGGGACTACAACTTGTTCTTAATAGCCAACCACATAAAATGTTTGGACTTCAGAGTACAAACTTCTCTGCAGACTTCACAATGGCCAGAGACATCCACCAAAATTAAACAAATTATAAAGAATTGCCACTTAGAATAAGTCCTCTTCTAGGAGAATAAAGATGTTCCAGATGGGAGATAAGAAAGATGAGAGATGCACTGTTTCAAAGAGAGACCAATCAGCAAGAAGTATGGCCTAGCTTTTTAGAGACAGTTTGGGCAATTAGAGTCTTATTGGGGATGTGAGCACCAAATCTAGAAACAAGTACTCCAACAGGGATAGTTAAACCTAAGTATCCTTCAAGAACTTAATGCTTTGGCCATTGCCCAAAGAGAACTGCCAAGAAAACCTGAAGGCTATTCCCTTTCAGATAAATGAAAAGGAGCTTTCAAATGAGCACTTGTTCCATAATTGTCTCATCCGTGGAAGTACTCAAAGAAAACAAGATCCTTTCAGAAGGCTGAAGGACAGTCAATCAATTAGTCTCCACCACAATTTGCCAGGGAGAATAGAGTCGATCACCATAGAAAGGCAGAGAAATTGCATCATGTCATGTAGACAGCATTTCTCATAGGGGAAAATTGACAATATAAGTGAAGATTAATGACAACTACTATGATGTCATCCTTTTTGCTTCCATTTAACATTCATGTTTCCGTATAACAAAAACATTATATCAGACTAGACGAGTAATATGTCAACTAGTCAACTATACATATTTTGTATGTTTTCCTACTACATACATCTGATATCTCATGATTGTTCATGTATATTTGTAAAAGCTAAACAAAATTTCACATAGGCATTTTGAGCACTTACCTAGGTGCTTAGGTGAGGTGAGGCACCCCAGAGGGATTCGAGGTGACTTAGACAATGCACCTTCTACTAGGTGCCATCTAGGCAAGCACCTCAGTAGAGGCATTAGGCAACTAGGAGCCTGACTCACTTGACCCATTAATACCCAACCTGACCTGATAACCCATAAAAGCATAATAACCCTCCCCTCACCCCCATGGAACAGCCAGCAACTACCACTATCACCATCCTCTCTTCACTGTTCCCTCCCATCTCTCTCCACAGTCAGCAACTTCTACCACCACCATCTCTTCCCTCTTCTCTACCATCTCCTCCTCTCTCTGGAGCCAACACCTGCCACCACCTCCCTTTCCTCCCACTTATCCCTCACTTCACTCTTCTCTCAGTGGACAACAACAACAATCATGTAATCGAGGAATGATTTTGTTGATGATGTGGTAGATCTTGGTGGTCTTCAGAACTCTTGAGTTAGTAGATGTTTGAATTTTTTGTTTTAATATTTAGATGTGAACTTATTTGATTTTAAATCTTTTAATTAAGTGCTCCATATAGATGGTTAGATGTATGCAATATGGTATGTTAGTGACAATAATCTTCTATATGTAATGATATCAAACTCATGTTTTGATTGAAATTCTTCTGGAAAAAAATTATAATATTTGTAAGTTAAGCAGCTCGTTTTGTTCGACAAGCACCTAGGGGAGCACAGCTAGTGCCTCGGGCAATAATAGACCTTAGCATCATATTTTGCCTAGTGCTTTTGACAACACTAGTTTCACATGTATGTGGCATTATATTGTCTTCATGTAACATGAAGGTACAGCAAGATGTTGACAGTTTCATGGTCAAGAAAATTCTAGTCTATGTGGAATTGAAGGCAGAAGAGGAACTATAATGTTCTATTGTAATTAAATTAAATTAAAAAATGAAAAAAAAAAAAGCAAATAATAGGTTCTTATGCAAATGACTTGGCAGATGCATATCTATGGCTCTAACAACAACAATCAAAAGCAATGTTAGATACATTATTTAACTGGACTTGGCACCATAATGCCAGGGCCATGGTTATCTTGGCATTTTCATGTAGAAGTGATGAAGCTTCTATTCCACGTCATTACTTTATCAGAAACAATAAGATGAGTTTCATGCTTCTTATTTTAGCTATTGATATTGCCCTCAGTAAAATTGTCTCACCTCACCTAACCATTAGATCACAATGCATTAAAAATATTCTATTCTCACTTCCAAATATGCATATTTGGAAAGTGACTTTCTAAAAATATGAAGTTGTAAACTTCAAATGAGATAAGATCACTGTAATGATACAAAATAGAATTTCCATCCAGACATACTGTATGCTTCGACCAGAGCAGTACAGCAAGACGCAGGAACTGGAGAAGTTGGCAACTCCCGCAGCACATACTGCATGAAACAAAAATAAATTATGAAGCCTGGCACAATTCATAAAAATTGTGAAGTTGATGTCCCCAACAGAATTGTACCTTGATACAGTCTCCAACAACATGGGCATCCTCATCTGAAGAAAACTCGACTTTTCCTGTAAAAAAGTGAGAAAATAAAACCCAAAGTTCTTTGAACGAAACATGGCTAAAACCAGAATTTCTTTAACTGCAACATTATGCTTAACACACTGGTTGCAGGAAACAAAAGTACTGAGGCAGGTCAGGAGGCTAAATTTGGTTCACACTCCACATAAAGGTATTAGAGAAAGGTTACTGCTTACTATTATATAAGAAAAAGGAAATACAATAGTCTGAAAGAAAACTAACCCTGTTCATATTCTCGAACTCTGCGTTTTACCTCTTCAACATCAGCAGACTGCCGCAAGATACCTTCCACTTTGATACCTTTTGAAAAAGTGGTGAAGATAATCACATACAGATCTTTAGGCTCAATATTGAATGCATTTAAACTGAACTAGAACTTTACATGATATAGTTCCTAAACTTTTACATGTTAGAACACTTAATAGAACTGAAGCTGTATATTTGCTTCAAAAGTCAAAACAATAGCTGTATAATAACATCAGTAGTCTGCTCGGACAAGTTCCACAACACAAGTATCAACTTTCAATGTTTCCTACCAGATTTGGCCAATTAGAACTGATGGTACCTTGATAAAAACAAACAATCTCTTTGCTGACAGAGGAAATCAAGAAGACCTACTATAAATAACACAAGAAACAAATGTTTACCATGTTGCTCAATGAACCTGAGGGCCTTCTCCAAGAAAGATGGACTCCCATCAATATCTTCAAGTGCAAGCAAGATAGGGCTACCAACTATGGTGGATTTCACAGGTTGTATATCCCTCACTTCAGAGGAAAAAAGCAAAGGAAAAAAAACAGAAATTGTTCAGTCAAAGGCAGGCAATGTGAAAGGACCAGCCACTCGTAAATACATTCAAGAACAGATGAAAACAAAGACAAGTGCAATTTAACAAAAATCAGTAGTTTCATAAGTTCACAGAGAGAATATCCCAGATTAAGACTTTGAAAGGACTCAAGGTTATATATTACATCAATAATTAAGTTTTGCTAAAAATGTTCCAATCGTTTATCCACATGCAGAATGTGTATGCTTTACAGAAAATTGACCAGGACAAAAAAAAAACTTCTAACAGGATTTTCTTTAAAGTCATGGTCAAAATAAAATGCATACTGTATTAAAAAACCTTACAATGTCAATTCAGGCAAACAATGAAGTAATCATAAAACCAAAAAAAACTATCATAAAGGAAAAAAATGTATGATCATATCACAAAACTGTCTATTTGCAACCACATTCATCAATATACATATGTAACAACAAAAAAATATAAGTTCGAATAAACTCTGCTGACTAATGAAATATCTATACTCTTCTACGTAAGAATCATATACATGCATGCCTAAATGTATTACTGCTGCTAATGAAATATATCTACTCTTAAACATACAGAAGTTTGATCAGAAGCATTTTCTCCACAAAGAAGTTTCTATAAGGATTGAGTGATGGACTTCAGTTTCTAGTAAATAAAATTATATTTTCTAACAGAAAATGAACGCTCAATATACATTTATACTCCATCTGGGTTTCCTGTCAGCCACTTAAACTGGAGTTTGCCATGATGCAAAAGCCGCTGACCACGGAACTAAGAGAATGAGGTTGCATCTTGAATGTCCTTTAGAAGATTTGATTATCTTTAAAACTCAATTCACAATTTGACTACAATGGTAAAGTATTAACATCAGTTGTGGACTTCTAGATTTCATTAAAATATTATATCATACATCCATGATCCACCTACTATGGTCTTGCAATAAAGAGGGAATTCAGAACATAGAAAAAATCTATGAAAGGCAACAACATCACAATTTAATTGCAATCCAAATATACTCTTATTAGAGTTAAGCACAACAACAGGGAAGCATGGGCATATGTGATGAAGCATCAAGCATCATTAGGATGGCGATGAATCACATGCACAAGACAGCTTCTTTATCTTTGTTTCAGAATGCATTTTCTAGGAAAGCCACAGAAAATTTAATTCATCAAATGAAACAGAAGTATCATCAATCTACTAGAGGATTCTCACAATAAAAGGTTGATATCAAGTAAAAAACTTTTACATCTCAAGTTTCTACATGTTAGTCATCACTACTTCAATAACAATGTATTTAGGCTAGATGAATAGAGATCTAAACATGGAGTTGCCTCATTAAAAAGAGATGGGTGAACAGAAGCTTAAGGAGCATGTTATGCCTATATTAACTCTCTGTACTGAAATGTGTGAGAGGGATCATGTAGGGCATGAAAGATGAGAGAGACCTAAAAGAGACATGAAACAAAGAGATGATATAGATAGCAACTATTTTCAATTTATAATTGAGTGATGTTTGATGAGAGATAACTCAGAAGCAGAGTAGAGAAAAATCAGATGATAGAGAGAGCAGATGAACTAGATTAGATATGAGAAGTAAACATTGGGTGGGAGGAGAAATTCCAGATGGAAAATAAACCAAGAGCCTTCAGATAAGAGATAAATTAAGGAAAAATAATTCAATCATCTCTAAGGACCAATTCAGGAATCAGTATATTAGAAAGAATCTTGGTCTTATCATATTAGATTCATAATCTATTGCTTAACATATTAATAATATAAGATCTTTCTATATTGTCAAACGGCTCAAACTCATTTGATGGAGAAGACTAATCCCGATTTACTCAAGATATGACCAAAAGTTGCAAAAGTTCTGTGGCTTTTCTTTAATTTTAGAAGCATATCCTGGATTTAAAAGGTTGAGGGTATTGTTTAATAATATGCAGCTATAAATACCACATATACATAACTCAGAACTGATGTATGGTGGCATCACCTAATGAGCTCGATACCCCTCAGTTTGATGGTTGAAACTTGAGAGTCTAAAAGGGTATTCCAGAATACCTAGAAATTCACAAGTTCATGAAAATTCACAAGAATGACAGAAAACTTATGGCAATAGTGTTATTGCACAATGTGGTAACATACATTGATCACCTGAAGCTTCAGTTGATTCCGTTTTATCATTATGGATTATTCCATTCTGTCCCAATGGAAGGGCTGCACTAGGTGCTTGTGACAAAGCATTCTCTAATGCAGTTTTCCATTCATATAGATCCTCAGAAGTTTCTGCCTGCAATACCAGATAATGGTAAAGAAAATAAAATCTAAACCAACCTAAAATAACCAACATGTAAACCTGCCTTTAATGTAAAAGCTCGCCCATCACGGCCATCAGGAAAGAGAACTGTCAAAATCTTTTTATCTGGTTTAATAACAACACTGCAGATTTTACAATCAATCAGATCTATCAAATTTCAGTAAAATCAATATTCAACTAGAGGACTTCAAATAATCTCTCACCTTCCTGAATTATTCAGGTCAATACCTCCAAGAGTTATATTTGCTTCACTTCCCTTTTGAGGGAGAGCAGCCTGAAAATTTGATGCATATCATGATTAACCACAATGTTCTTGTGAAGGGAACAACTCGTATTCTCATCAATGGTGTTCTGTAAAGTGACCCCTTATGACTAATCAAATAACTAGGAACCAAGTTACTAGACTTTGTTTTCCTTGATTTCAGAATGTATCTACAAGAAAATAGCTAAATGGTAATGCAGAACCAGTTAACTTTGTTAAATTAGGGACACTGGACATTACTGAATGAACATTAAGGTCCAACATAGAGGCAAAAACTTAGTCTGTTAAACAACCCTAAAGCAAGATGCAAAACTAATTTGTATGGAATGAAACCAAGTCAAATCGAGTTTAAAAAAGGAATAGGAATTACAAATACTTGCTATATAAGATGTAACACAAATACAGGCATGTAAATGTTCTAGCATAAGATATTTTCTGACATCTGAATGAGAAAACGAAAATATTAGAATATATCTTTTCCAAGCATAAATAGACAATTCACTAAAATGATGTTTAACTTGATATTTTTATGCTTTTGTTAAATATCATATGCATTATATCTTCCTCAGCTTGGTGGTCACTTGTGCAAAGTATTTAGTGTAAAGGATTTTGGTCACAAGGTTGCAAGTAAAACTGTGTTACACATGCCAAATTGCAACTGACAATACATGATAACCAGGCATCCATAAGCACATGACCAAAATAGGTGGGTCAAGTTGTGTTGGATGCATACATGGTGACCTTTGACTAGTACATGTTCAGCATGCAGAATGGCAGTCCTTGCTGGACAGAAGTCCTCAGTTACTACACAAGAAACACAGTTCCAAGCACTTAAAACTCAAGAACATCTATGCAAGCATCCCGATTCATGAAACAAAATGGGTTATGATCCACATTAAACAAAATTGATGAAAGTAAGGCGACTTCATAATACCATAGATCATTTAAGATGAGATTTTCATGTCTAAAAGCCCCATAAATAAATCCTTAAAAATATTTTGATATCGGACTTCTATATTTCTACATGTAAAATCAGATATTTTTATAGTCCATTAAATTCAAAATAAATAGATAGTTCATTTCCAGAATCAATCATGGATAAATTTGATGTCTTTTTTTTTTTCATGCTTAACAGCATAACAAGTGTGCCACCTAGTCCAGCTTGCCATCCAACTTTTCCAGTGGGCCACCATCTAATGTTTTTCATGCCTTCTTCCAATTATTTTGGTTCTCCACAAGCTCTTCTTTCAAGCAGATGGAAATTATCTAATCAGCCCTGATTCAGGTTCAAGGTAGTTGAGGTTTCTTTTCAATGTCACCCATTAGCTCCATTACCAAAAAGAGTGCACTACTGGATGGGATGGAATTTATAGAATGGAGCCAGCTGTTGAGGGTTCTCTCACCTGTTGGTCTGGGAACCAGGAGGTTAGGGTGGACGAACAGGGGGGAAGAATGAGGGGTCAGAAGTTCAATCAGATTGATGTTAGGGGTTTTTGTTTCTGGAAAGAGGGCTTGAAGCGCAAGAGTGAGAGCAGTGAAATTTCAAAGTGGTGGCAATAATAAAGGGGTTTGAAATGGGATAACTATGAATTTCTGGTTTGTACACTTCCTTCTTCCTTCCAATAACTAGTGAATGGGCCTCCCCCAGAAAAGTATTAAGTTGACTAATTGAATTCCATTCAGATAATATGCTGTTTTAACTAATGACTTATAAATTCTTAATTGTCTAATCCACAACCAAAAGCAGAAGTCAGGAAGCTTAGGAGCAGATGCCTCCTCCCCCAACTCGTGTGCCAAAACACTCCATGCCCAAATTGAATAATGTGTAAAATATTTGGTTACTCATGCATCAACAGTGCATGTCTAGAAGGTCCAGGCAAACATTAAAATTTAGAAGAATCTAATGTGCTGGTCTGGATGTGTAATATATGGCAGTTAAGCAAAAGAGTCTTACGAGAAAATCATACAAATCAGACTCCAGATATAAAGTAGACTTTGACTGCAACAACTTGGTCCATCTTATCATGGTATACTGTTTCTATTTCTGATAGTTTTGCAAGGTTTTGAATCTTGACTGTGTCTGTCAGTATGGAAAAGTATTTGCCAATTCAATCAATTACCAGTAGCAAAAAATGTAGCTCGATACCATTTTATTACTATTCATTTATTTTATTATATTAGTCAAGGATACCAGACGGTATAGGTCAGTATTGAGTATACCTCCCAGTATACCAGTACAGTAGCAGTATAGTAAGTTACCAGAACTGGTACCGTACCAAAATTTAAATCCTTAGTTTAGTGTATCTCTAGTAGTTTAGCATAATAGTGACACAAGCCCTCTTTGCAGAGAAATGCTTATCCTTTGTCAAGTTACTATGGAAAAGAAACCACTGAAGTTTGGAGTAATTTATATGGTAGTGAAGGAAAACTCTCGTTATAGGGGAATGCATGTTCTATGTTAATATGAGCAAGTGGTGAGACTTAGAGTAGCTTATGATGATAAACTAAACAAATATCAGAACTACAGCTTATAGAAGTTGTCAAAGTGGTACTTCTTCCATACTCGAATCAATCGGGTCACAAAAGATGTGCTCTGTTCATACACATGAACACCATACAAATATGCAGCAAGTGATATGCTTAATGTTATCATAAAAAAGAGCAAATAATATTAGAGTTCAGTATAAGATACCCTACATAATGTACTTACAGGGTCAGTTTTGAAAAAGACCAATGATGTGCGTGTAAGAACAAACCAACGTTTCTTCCATGATGTCCAACCTATTCCTGCAATTTTAAAGAGTTTAAAATAAATCATACTAATTTTTTTTTTAATTTATATAATTGACAAAAGAATATGAAAGAGCTACATTTTATGATGTCCTTAAACCATGACAAAAAAGGATGGCAATACACAATGTCTGGAATGAGATCAAACAAAACAAAATGCTATGGTCAAAATATAATTCAACATAAAATATACAGATTTAAAGAATTAAGTTATTTATTGACACTATAGAATGTCGAACTTCTCAATTGCAAATAAGTATTGTTTAAATCCTGAACCTCTCCATAAAAAAATCCTCACAGGACATATTAATACAATCGAATACATGTTCAAACAGGATGATGCTTAAAAGAACAGAAAATTATTGATTATTTGAAAAGAAAATGGAGACTGGATTTCAGGCTTGGACATGCTCACTACACCACCGCATACTCCTTCCTCGCTGTCTCCCCCCTTCCCCAGCATCCTGGTACCATAATATGTTCCGGCATACCATGGTGTTGGCATGCCAGAACGGATTGGACCTTTATTTATCCTGCCTTCGACCATCATCAGTCCGATACCCGAAATTGAAAATCTTTCATTGAACTTAACCCATCTCTTATGTTCATATATGCAATAAAGGCCGACTTCAATTAACCACTAATCAATCTTAATCCCTCCTTATATTACCAACTTATGAGCTCTCCGTCTGGGATATCTTTCTGTTATGACCTTACAGGAGTCATTTGTTTGTCATGACTAACAAATCGTACTCCATGAGTTCTGCCCACCTTCCCTATGTATAGGAAATGATCCTCTGGGTTAACACCATTTAAGAACAGGTTTCAGTATAGGACTGACCTTTAAATAAAAGGAGGGCAAGTTCAAGCAAACAAGCAATAGCTATGAACTTATAATTAAGGGATTATCTAGGAAGAGGAAATTGCCATTCTACTATTCATAGCCTCTTCTCTATCCATTAGCAAGTTCAAAAAGGATCATTCCTTCTATACTATAAACAACTGAAAATAAGAGAACATGAGAAAATATCCTTCATGGTTCAGTAGTAAGGTAAACAAGACAAAAAGGCATGTCATGAATTGGAACATAAATGATATAAGAAATTGGTATAGATGGTGTTAAATTTCTTACCAAATAATCATATAAACAATAACCAAAACAACAAACTGGAACAAAAATACTAATAAACTTAGCATGTCAACCATTTTAATGTGTTAACATAAAAATGGATTGACTGCAGAGCAACTACCTTTAGACGAAATGAAAAGTGGTCCACTCTTAAGTACCTGCACTGAAGGTCTAGCATTCAGTAATTGTGATTTTCTTTAAAAAAAAATGCGTAACAACATATCATACATACGAGATAGATTTAAGCAAATGCAGATAAAAATGCTGTAACAAGCCTGGATCTTATTAGGTTCATGAAGTTGATCTCATGCTAATATATGCACCAACTATGAACAGTAAGTTACTATGAGGTGGGCTCAAGGCATATATAGCAAGAAAGTACATATACTAACATAAGAAAGAGGTATAGTCTAAACGAATGATTGAAATATTCTACCGTACCGAAGTTTCGACATTCTCTCAGTATGGTACTGTATGGTACTGTATACCGAGCGGTAAAACGCTCGGTATACCATTCGGTATATATATATATATATATATATATATATATATATATATAGTACGGTACGGTACTTACTGTAAACCGAACGATATATTTCGGTATACCGCTCGGTATATATATATATACATATACATATATATATATACATACACAAATACATATACAAATACAAATACATATATATACAAATACAAATATACATATATATACAAATACAAATATACATATATATACAAATACAAATATACATATATATACAAATACAAATATACATATATATACAAATACAAATATACATATATATATACATACATACATATATATATATATATAATCTTTTTTTCTACGACGTCACCTCTCTTCTCCCCACGTGGGGCGACGTCGTCTATATATATATATATATATAAGTAAAAAAAAATCTGCGACGTCACCTCTCTTCTCCCCCACGCGGGGCGACGTTGCAGATATATATATATATATATATTTATTTATTTATTTATTTATAAAAAAATACTGTCCGGTAGCGAACGGTCCGCGAACCGATTTACTGTCGGGCCGGTACATACCGTCCGTACCGAGCGGTATCATTCGAAACTGTATACTTTGGTTTAAACACCAAATAATTAACAGAGGTACATATGTCCCACTTGAGTGAAAGTCCAGATAAAAAGGATGAAGACAAGGAAGTTCAGTCATCGTTTTCCTGGTATACTGAGCCCAAATGAATCATAAGGAGGCATCTAAAATAATGGAATTTTGAATGAATTTCAAAATTGTTGCATAAACAGGCAAGAAGTGGTATATGAATAGGGAAAATCCACATATTTTACAAGATTATTGTGTTCGCATAAGAGGAGAATGAACCACTAGCAAAAAGGTTGGCATCGATAGTTATCTAGCTTCAAAGGTGGTCTACTTCTAACTGACAATGAGATTTATATAACAGACAACCAAAATCATAAGATGACAACAAAAGGCCACAGCACCTGTACAATGACTGTATATGGTAGATATACAGTAACTGTTAACAAAGGTTTAACTGAGATATGAAAGACTACGTATAAAGTACTGTCCTATGTAATTGGTACAGTTCTTCACTATGATAAAAAGCAATACTATGCTTCTGCCTTGGTAAACATGGTTATCGAAACTGCATGGCATATGCATTGTTTTTCAAGTCTCAATGCAACCAACATAGCATGGAATAAATTAAGCCCATGCAGAGGCATTGTTGGCAATTATTCAACCTTAAAATGAATCACAGGGGGTACAGGAAAAGATTAAACAAGAGAGGGAAAATTTTAGATCACTAATCTGTTAATGATAGTACACAAATTTCAATCTTCACTTGGTGATTTGGTACAATCAACCACTGATAATATTCAATTGGTTTGTTTGTAAATCCTTGACTGCTTCATAGTATATCATTCTATGATTGAAACCAATGAATAAATATATTATTAATAAATGTTTTCTTCTACTTAAGAATTCAATCTAATCAAAAAAGAAAATATCAATATTAAGGCATTAAGTTCAAATATGCATATTCTTTCTACTATAAGCTAGAAATCCTCACACCAGGAAACAAAAAACATGTTCCGAAGTGATGATATAGTAAGAACCTCTAGAATTAAGCTGGGGTCTAGAAATAAAACTAGAGCAACATCCTAGGAGAAAAGATTAAGTTTGAGCAATGAAAATAATGATTAAACGGTCCTCACTAGGAACATACATGTTACAACCATAAGGTTTATAAATTCAATTCAAACCCAGTGAATGCTGAAAAAGTCCTTTTTTAAAATCCATAATTATGACATTGTAGGAAACACAAGGAAGCAGAGAACTACAGCCATAGGAGTCGCACTGGGCATCATATTTATTCTCATTTAGCAGATATTGTTGTGTCCAAGGTTTGTCATACTGCTCAATACAGGCAGTATGTACCAATCCGACTGGAGACCGATATAGGTGGTACATCAGTATGTCTCTATGAATCGTGCATTGGTACACTCAGTTTAGCTTGGTACAGCTTGGTACATATTATACCAACAGCTGGTCAGTACACTGATACGTACCGATAAGGCAAACTATGATTGTGCCAGAACTCGAAATAAAGGAGGATGGTATTAGAGGACTTGAAACAAAAGAGGAATTGAGGATGAGGAAAAGGAAGATAAAACAAATTTGAAGTCTTCATAATCTCAATAAAAAATCTTAAACTTTTACCCTTTTTCATTTGCCTTTTATTTTACTTTATATTTAACAAATATGCCAAATCGACTATCTGAGTTAAAGATTTTGCTTTTTTGGTCCTAAAGCCTCCACTTGTGAGAACCATTTTTTTTGTTGACAATGTAAATTAGTATATTTGCATATTTAACACCTAAATTTGGACATGTGATGCTTGCATTTTAATATAGATAAATTGCACGTATTGACTGGTACTTTTTATATAATTGATTTATCTTCTGCTACCTCCAATCATGTGGCAGAGGTATTTTATTGGCTTTATAGCACTGTGTCTACTTGTATTTATCAATTCTAAGTTGACTAAATTTCTTTGAATTGTTTATTGGTTAGGTGTTCTATCTTAATCAATCCACCATAATAACAACACGAGTTCATTAGTCAACATTGAAACTGTTTCAAGGTTTCAAATTTTCACCTTAAACAAATAAGAGAAGGAGCTTATCTTTTATCAGTTCAGCATAAGGGCAAAAGGACTAACAAGAGCTTGACTAAGTTAAAGAGTTGAAGATTCAAAAGAGTTAACTACAAAAAGTAATTCACACTCAGCAAAAGTAAATATACAATGGGACTAAAGCATCCAAAATATACACGAAAAGCTGGTTATCTTGGCAGTCATTTACTGGTAGATAAATTTGATTTCAGACAGTTCATCAGAGATAAAATGCAATAAAAATCTTACCAACAGTTGACAATGAATCTTACTTCTTTCAAGTTCTGAAATTATATCAAACATGCTTTAGATATGCTATCATGCATCAGAATCCAAGCAGCATAACATACAATTAGGTTTTACCTCAAAAAATATTTGTAAATGTAACATAAATCATAATATATGAATTATCAATCTTTTGTTTTATTCATACAGAGACTCGTTTGAGAGAAAGAGAGATAATATAGCAGTGGAAACGATGCACTGTTGATCTCAACAAAATCATACTAACATTGCAATTAGGACATGTATTTGTTTGTTTGTCAGGATTGTCAGAGGCCCTGGTGATCCAGAACTTGGTGTCCGCCTCACCGCAGCGACAATTTTTACACTGCGTCACAACATTCTCACCGCTTTGAGATGAGGCCATCTGTGACAGTCTCGTACTTCAACTGGACCAGAGAAAAAAATTGGCAAAGTTAGGTGCTCTATCTTAATTTGATGAAACTGACAGAAACCTTCGACAGAACAATCTAACCACATATAACCAACATGGGGTTGTTCTATAACTGAAACATACGGTCAACAAGGGCTAGATCAATCAACGAATAGAAGATCGATTACGAAGGAAGCAAAAGAGACGGCACCTGCCCAGCCTCGATCGAGTCCGGCGACGCGGAGCCCATCAAAATGCGCGCATTCTCGGCATCCCAACCGCGATGTGGGGATCGAGGGCAGGGTTTACGCGACACGAGTTACCAATTCTTCCCTCTCCTCGACGAGCACAAGCGGAAACCCTCGTTCGGGAATCCTTTCGATCATCTCTTTCTTCTTCCTTTTTCCTAGTCTTCTCTCACCCTCAGATTTCTTCGCCGTACGCCCGACTTCGTCGCTCCGCCATTGTCTCTCGCCCGGCTTTTGTCTCTCAAGACTCTCTCTCCCCCACCCTCCCTAGACACGAAGAAACGAGCGGAGCGGGGAACCGCACGAGGTCATACTGTGAAGGAGAAGAGCGTTGCCGTTGGATCTAAGATGCAACGGTCAGATCGCTTTGTACGCATAGGAAGTTCTGTGCGACTGTGTCGGGGGACAGGGCTGGTCTGTAACGGTCAGCCTTATCGTGGTGTCCATGTCGCGCGACGGTCATCGTTGCGTCCCTCATGCTTCAGAAAAAAGACTGGTTTTGCCCGAAAATCACATATATAGCCCTATATCTATTCATATATCACGATGGTTGAAATTGTAACAATTAATTATCGCCTTAATATGTCCCTAGAAAATATTATTTTACCCCTATCTCTATTCAATCAATCATCATGTGATGGAGGGGGCACAAAGATGACAGTGACTAGAAAAAAATAATCATTTATAAAAAATATTAAAAAAATAATATAAAGTATTTTTTTTTTAAATAGGGGCTTCTTTTGGGAATTGACCCTAAGAATATTATGGGTATTCATAATATACCTTTCGAAGTCAAATCAAATTATGTTAAATATGATTGATTTTTATTAGAATGTGTTTTCGATAAATATTAATGAGAGGGATGTTAATATTTGGAGGGATATAAAAAATAATGTTAATTATTGTTTGAAGGGTTCAAAAACTTAATTATAAAATAATTTTAGGCCTTGTGATGGTGAAATAAACACTGATTACTCTTTTGTTAAAAAAAAAAAAGATAGTTATGTTGATGGGAACTGAAAAAATATTTTGCTAGAAAATTATAAGGGTTTTTTTTATAATATCCTTTGGGAATACCTATATGTTGCTTAAAAGTCCGTATTGTGAACCTGTGGATGAATAACTGAATAAAATTCAATCTGAATGAAGGGCATAAGTGTCTTTTTCATTTAACAGCCAAGAAAAACATGAATGAAAACTGGTGAATTTGATTTACATGTCAAATAGGAAAAGCATGTCCATATTGGCACCAAAGGAATATAAATGTGCATTAATTGTTCTCCAAGGGTATAATGATTATTGTAAATACGTTGGTTGTTGTGTATGACTGACTATTCTATTGATTCAATGGCGAATGCATATTCACTCTATCCGATGTATCATAGGAGATTTATTTTTTCTATTGATTTTTACGAGTTGGATCAAAAAAAAAAATTGAATGAAATATGTAACTCCAAAGATAAATTAAAAATTTTATCGGTTCTATTTTTTTTATAAAGAGAATAAATCTTTTTATTGAAATTAAAAAAAAAACTAAATATAATGTAGAAATGATTTGAAAGCTTCAAAACTAAAAACAATCTATTACTAGCAATAGCACAATCGTGATAATTAATCAATATAATTGGTACATAAAAAATTAATTATTAATGTGTGATTCTAGAATAATAATTTTACTTATAATTCAAGATAATTCACATATAAATTGACACGTAAATAGATGATCAAATCTTATTATCTACCCGTCCATGTTTCTTCGGGAATAGTTAGATGTTATTTTCCCAATTAGTCAATACGATCTAGTTCAGTTCCGAAAGCACATACCCATCATAAAAGCCCAAGTAGATTACTTGGGTACGATTAGAGTGTGAGATTGACATAACGAGTGGACTCTTGAGGCCTTGCTGGCTCATGGCAATCGACTCGTAGTTTCTCCTTGATGTAGTTCACCAATTGAAGGAAGTTCATGATCACCTCGAGGTGCTACTTGACCTTGTCTAGTGATGTTCCTTAGACATGCCAGAGTCTTGCATAATTGGTCAATGTCAAGAGATTTCTCAACCCAACCTCTCTGACACTTAGGTAAGTAAAGAAAGTGAAGAAGATTTAGCGGAGCTCAAGAGAGTTTTAGGTTGAGTCCCTCCCTCGTCCGATTTTAAGGGTGGGCTTTTATACCTAATTTGTTGGTGGAGGGTGATCGGTTGCTCATCCCTCTTTCAACTTCTCATGCCATTAGAGATTCTTTTATGTAACAGTTTAGTGAATACATCTTTCTGTTAGTTACATTCGAGAAGGACAGTTGGGGGCGAACTGTCTATTAGGGTAGGGTCATACTTGAAATGCACAGGAGATGGGGGTTGGCGTTAGGTGCTCAAAGAGTCAAGCTACGTCGTTACGAATTAATGTTCCCAACGACCTCTTCTGAAATTATGGCTATGAGCGACGAATCACTAGCGACCGATGGCACAATCGAGGGGGAAGTTGAGAGGATGGGTTTGGTCGTCGTGTAGCGATGGTTGACTTGTACGACTTTTCTTGAGATCATGTTCCGATTGGATGATCATATGAGGGAATGACACATGCTCTTGTGTGCATGTTGATTCCAAGTGATGGTCCATGACCGGCCAATTTAGTAGTACAATGTCTGTGTCATTGCTTTCCCTATTATGTCTTATTGGTCTTTTTCCAGGGGTCGATGGAGGTCAACGGATCATTTCTATGAGTTGCTCATGTTTTTGCATGCGTGGCCTCTTTAGGAGCCGGGGGGATGAGTTGACGACACTATTATTTTTCATATCATTATATAATTCACATGTGAATTGGTATAAAAATAAATTATTTTATTCATACAAAACATAAGTGACATCGATGAAATTCAAACTCTAAGACTTTAGGATAATCTAACTAGCTAGTACCACTTAGAAATTGAAGTGAAGTCGTTATTCTATGAATCTTATTACAAAGCAATCAACAGTCGTAGTGAGATTTATGTTGCTGCTAATCTAGTCTTGCATTAGCCTTGTACATGAAAAGGTTGCCGGAATGTATTTAGAGGTTTCACCACCAGGTTGACACTGAAACAACTGTAGAATCCATGGAGAAGTGGAAGCTGGACAAAAATGTCTCAATCATGTTGATTGTGCCAACACCAAACATGTTCCATTCTATCTGGTTCAGGAGAGATGGATTGAACTTTAATAATTGCATCAGATTCATGAGTCACCATCCTGCTTTGTCAGCACAAAACAAGAATATCAATGTGACCAAGCAAAGGGAAGGAAAGAAGAGTAGAGGAGCTCTGAGTACTACAAGTTTCCATCGATTTCCTTGCAACAATCGACAGCAAAATGATGATTCCACACATACGCAATCATCAGGCTGAAAGAATGTAAAGAATGATCAGAGTCTGATAAACTACCAGCTACTTGAAAGGATGAGAGAGTTCATCCCCAACATCATGTACACTGAATATTGTCAAGGAAGAAGAATTCTAAGATGCTGCGATAGTGCTGCTGCTGCTGCTCCTCCTGCCGGAATTGGAGAGCCGCTTCACCAATCTCTCCAGTGCTTCCTTCATCCATGGATGCTGGCATCCCTCTCTGGCTTCGGCCACCGTCACCTGATCGATCGCATCGGTGTAAGAGATCGAAACAATACCGAATTGAATCTAAAGAATACGAAGATGAAGAATGAAGATGCAGCGGTTGGTTTACCCATTTGCGTTGTCTCACATGCATCTCAGGCCAATCTCCCAGTTCCTCGGTAACATTCAGAGGGAACATGATGCCCTCATAGTATGCATCGTACGTTCTGCTCTTGTACCTCCATCTCCCAAGCTTACGCTGCAAGGATGACATGAGAAACTAATCAGCAATTAATGCTTCTGCAATGATTTCGATCGGAAGCGAACAGGGATCGAGAGGTGACCTCGACGTTCCCTTGCACGCCAGCTTCCTCCAATGCCTCCCGCGAGGCTGCTTCTTTTATGGTCTCGTCCGTCTCCCAACCACCCTGCGAAGGCAACAGGAACCATCCATATTACACCCTTTTGTCCCTTAACGACCGAGAAAAGGAGTACCGATCTATCGCTGGCACGGGAAGAAAAGGGCAGATTCCGCAAACCTTCGGGAACAGCAACCCATTGCCTTTGGGCGAGCTGATGACGAGGACCTCCATCGACTTGTCAGGGCCTTCACCGCGGGGGCTAAACTTGTAAGGAATGCACCTGCACGCACGAAAAGAAACCGTTCTGCATCAGATAAGCCCGCGACTCCTCCGTCCGATTCCGGAGCAAGAGGACGAGACCCACATACCCGACGACGAGGCGACCCCCGCTCTTGGTGTAGCGCTGCAACTGCCTGCCCTGTCGCGACACCAACGACACCATCGTCTTCTTCTTCCTCCTCCTCCTGCCGCGCCTCCTCCAAAGAAAGAGAGATGAGTTGGATCGAATGTACCAAACGAGAAAGGAAGGGACAGTTTGGTTCGGGGGACGAGTACAGAGAGGGGTGCGGGGAGAGGGGCTATAAATAGGAGACGGAGGTGGAGAGGGCGTGGGAGGAGGCGGTGAGTCCATCTTGAAGGGGGCAAAGGCGTCGCTTACGGGTATTATCTGTCGCGCTTCTCGATCGTTTGCCTCGGCTTCGATCGGACCACTCGACATGGCTTCGTCAGCAACCGTGACGGCATGTGGGTTGGATAATGTCGGGTCGACGAATCGGTCCGTCCGATCTCTTTTGAGGCTAATTTTAAATTATTTTTATAATTAATTATTTGTATATTTCGATTTTCTATTTTTTAATTATATTACGATTTTTTATTTAAAAATTAAAATATTTAAATCCTTATATAAGATTTAAAAAAATAATTTTATATGATTAAAAATTAAGAAAGAGTTTGGTTAGAATAACGGGATTAAATATTTTAATTTCATAAATATAAGGATGTAACTTTTAAAAATATAGAAATCAATATGTCAAAGATAACTAATTATATAAGATAATATATAATTAGTCTTCTCTTTTGTTTAAAACTTTCAAACCAAGATTCAGAGGGATTAAGTGGGACTCAAGTTCACCTTTATGATTGCTTCCTAATGATTCAAAATATATTTAATGAATCATTATAGAGAAATCATGAAGATAATGTCGTATCAACCCACAAAACCCTATCGTCTCACAATTCTAACATCAAAATTCCTATACATGATTATTATATATACGAAAGTGAATCATTAAAATCCCTATATAGGATTAAAAAGATAAATTCATAGAATTAAATATAAAAAGAGAATTTTTTTTGATGAAATAACAAGTTAAATATTTTATTTTCATAAGTATAAGGATCTCAATATAACTTTTAAATACATGAAGATTAAAATACTAAAAAGTAACTAATTACATGAGAAGATAATATATAATTAATCTAATTAAATAAGACTCAAGTTCACCTTTATGATTTATTTCTCTCGGATGATTCAGAGTATATTTGATGAATTATTCAAGAGAGAGAAATGATGAAAGTGATGTCATATCAACCCACAACACTCCAACGTCTCACAATTCCAACATAAAAATATGCCTTCTCATCATTAGGAGACGAATGGAGCCTTTGATTTGTCGGTGAGATTCACATGAGACTTGAAAAAACACATTATTTTCAGCAACTTCATAAGAAATGATGAATGCCTTTTGGGTGAGTCTCATAAGATGAGAAGGCCAATATGGTTGCTTCGTAGGAGATTCAATGTATGGTCAAATGGCTCCAAATGAACACTTAATACAGTGATAAATATTTTGGTTATGATAATGATCTAATATTTTTATAAACTTTTTCAAGCTATTCTCTTTTTTACACGATGACTCAAAATAC
Organism: Musa itinerans; assembly: GCA_001649415.1. Lineage (NCBI taxonomy): Eukaryota > Viridiplantae > Streptophyta > Magnoliopsida > Zingiberales > Musaceae > Musa > Musa itinerans. The sequence continues at coordinate 23,017 of LVTN01001135.1, forward strand.
AATACATATTGATCTTTGATTCGAAGCGAAAATGAAAAATAAAATCGATTCGATTCGATTCTTAACTTTTGGGAAGTGAAATTATGATTTCGGTTCATATTTGAACCGACAATGATTGATAGTAATATTTTATATGATTGACTAGTATCATTATTATATGAATATTATTAATCGATTCTCAACTATCATCTCTCGCGTCCTTCACGAACACTCGAGTCAAGAAATATGGACGCAATTAAGAGTCAGTTCATTGTATGTGAAACCGAGTTCCATTCTGCTCCAATCTAATGAAACATGGACTTGTTCAAGCTCAACTCCAAATTATTAGTTTTGACTACGTCATATTCAACTCAGCGTTCTGATTTGGTCCAATCCCGCCGACCACTGATAATTGGCACATTATTTCATGCATGATCGAATCTTTGAGTATTTTATGTGTTGTCAAGAGTTGAATCGGCTTTGGAATCATCTCCACATTGTCTCTCGTGGCTTGCGACCAATGGGACGAAGTCAAACACCGGAAACATATATATCTATATATATAT